>CABFOW010002082.1:23773-34069 GCA_902141385.1 Timema californicum | reverse complement strand
CTCTGTGCTCCTACTCCCTGTGCTGTTCCAGCTGACACATTCTCTCAATCCCTGTGTAATATGATCGAGGAGGCAATCAACGAGCTCTGTGCTCCTACTCCCTGTGCTGTTCCAGCTGACACATTCTCTCAATCCCTGTGTAATATGATCGAGGAGGCAATCAACGAGCTATGTGCTCCTACTCCCTGTGCTACCAACGGATTATTAGAAAGATTGTGCGCCCATGAGCGTAGGGAGAATCTAATTTCGGAGGGTTTCAAAATCTTAAGTCTACGACATAATGTTAAGACTTACTCTTAAGCCGTAAGAAATAGAAACATTGTTACTAACACAACAGTGGTATAACTTTACTTGTGTAAGAGCGGAAGTAACAAACATATTGTTAGGGTCTTTTTACCCTCGTTTACCCCAGTTAATGTTAGAAAATGGATTGCTTCTAGAAACTATTTGTGGTGGTCCTCGTTTGGAGTAGTTTTGGAAGTTATATTCTTTTAAAACCTTAAATTTCTTGAAATTTTGATTCTCCTAAAGGCTACTTAGTATAATCTCCCACGGCAAAATTTGAAAATATTGATGCTTCTAAAAGCTATTTTAAGAAGTACTCACCAATTTTTTAAAAAAATAAAAATTAGATTCTCTAGAATCCATTTGAAGTGGTTCCCACCCAGAGTTTTTTTTATTTAAAAAAATCAGGATATCCCTAGAAGATATTTAGAATGTTCCTCGCCTGATATTTTTTTCTACAAAAACTAGATGCCACTAGAAGATATCAGAAGTTGTCTTCCACCAGAAAATTTTTAAAAATTGGCTGCTTCTATAAGTTATTTGGAATGGTCCTTTCCTGGAAAAGTTTTGAAAAATTAATGCCTCTATAAGTTATTTGAAGTTCGCGATATACAAGAACCTCTCTAAACTTCTGAAAATTTTGGAGGGGGAGGGGGTTAAACCCCCTCCCTACGCCCATGTGTGTACCCATCCCTCTGTGTCGATTAGAATTTAAATTCCGTTCAATTTAGTTAAAAACTACATATGATGTGGGTCAACATATTTTTGAGATAAAATTTAGATTGTTCATGCAGAGTTTTCGGAAACTGATAACCCAAACTGCACATGTAGCTGGTTTGAACCAAAAATACAAAACCCCTGAACCTTTACATCCGGAAAACTACGCTAATACCATTAAATTGTGTCCAAAGTTCCTGCGTACAGTTCCTGGAGAGCAAAGTTGTTCAAGCGTGCGTGTACAACAGGTTGCATAGCAATTAGGGACGGCACTGCACATGTAATAATGGCAAGCACTTTCTGTGATGTAGGGCCGTTAATGATGACCCTCAGAACGTATTCCCATTTATATATGGACCGGTGTGTTGTTTACTATTAATTATGGTATGTTCTGCTGCCGGGCTCAAAGATATCGAGGTGTGTAGTGCTGCGTGCCTGGTTCTTATGCAACCTGTTGTGCACGCATGCTTGAACAGCTTTGCTCTCCCGACGCTGTACGCTGGAACTTTGAACACAATTTAATGGTATTAGCGTAGTTTTCCGGATGTAAGTCTACAGGGAACAATCTACGTGCGCGGTCTGGGCCGTGGGTTTCCTAACGCCCTGTATATCCAACAAACAATAATTAGCATTTCATCAGTAATGTGAAGTAAAACTTTCATGACTGGAATAAAACCGCGTCCAAAAGAAGAACAGAAACTTTTATAAATGATAGACATATATATTATTATTATTGTTACGACATTTTAAATATTATCTGACAGATTGCTGGTACAATCTCGTAGGTGTGTGTGTGTGTCGGTTATTAAATGTGGGTTAGTAGTAGAATAATTTATTTTTAAAATAAATATCGAGGTATGTAATAAACTATTTTACCAAACAACAAATTAAATAGGTGCTTTCTTTTTGTGTGTTTTAACTGACGGTATTTGACTAAACTTGCAATATCTACAGTAGCCCCATGACTTCTTTGGTGCCGACTGACAGCTCACAGCTGACAGCTATAAGCTTTGAAAAGTTACCAGACCAAATTATGTATTCCTACGCCGAACTATATGCTCTGCAAAAACCTGTGTTTAGCAGCTGTCACTTCTGACGGTCAAAATGTAGGTATATACCTAAATGTTGACTGTCAGAAGTCGGCTGTGAGCTGTCAGTCAGCACCAAAGAAGCCACGGGGCTACTGTACAAGCCACTACGGAAATATATTGAGTTTGTTTTTTTGTGTGGTAATGCGACCATAATTAATATCAGTTCTCATATTTAAAAAAAAAAAATCAACGAGCTGAATTTACTAACAAGAATTTTTCCCTAACCCTTGATAATATTTATTGGATTCATGTTTTTGGAGCTTGTCAAATATTTCTTTTATTGGTGACATGACACTTGGACGAAGATCAACTCTGCCGATGACAATAGTTTTTTAAACCTCTGCTCAACTTCCATGTCACTGATATTGCATTGTATCGTGTTGTTTTGTATAAAAAATGAGAAATGTTATCGCTATTACAGTATCAGATAAATTATTATTATATTATTTGTTGTTTCGTTGGGTCACAGGTTTGATTCGGATGTTATATAGCTCCACCATGCTTGAGTAAACTTTGAATAAATACAAAAAAAGATTTCACTTCACTAATATTTTAATAAGTTAAATAAATAAATATTTGTTTTAAGAAAATAGTTACCTTTATTACACAAATGTATCAATGATTGTACAAAATTATGAAAATATAAAAACAAATACTATTTAAACAGATAAAACTAGCCTATATCTATCTATATAGTACCGATCTCTCCGGGTTTTTTTTATACATTAAAAATAGAACATTAATTATTTCTATTCATTTTTGTGAATACATTTCCCTAATAACTAAATATGAATTTTCATCTCAACAAATAAATACTCTCCTATAACCGGAAGTTGATGATCTTGTCTTCATGGATTGCACTTTGGTTCTAACTTTTCAGCTGCGTCATAGCAGAACCACTTAAGGTAAGCTCAATCCCTTTCTGGTGAATACGGTAAGACTCTCCAAGTTGATAACACTTTATTTAGGGTTATTTTCAGTTTGATTTATTTATGTTACTAATATCTAATTAAATAACTAAAGAGGAACTATTGCTATCAAAGTAAATACAAACTTTAACTGACTAAACTGGTTTCTAAATTGATTGAATATAATATTTAAACAATTATTACGGAAAAGATAAGGAGATCATTTCATTGGACTGCAAATATATTTATTACGCCTAGACCCCACATCAAATATAAAGCCCACTGTATCCAAATGTACGTCAAGCAACACCACCTCAATCTTTAATGACGTCGAGACGGTATTGAGGCGGGAAAATGTCTACGCTTGCACTTTTTAAGTATTTAAAGTCTGCGGTGGCCTTAAATGACGTCACATCCGAAACAGGGGCAATAATCTAGAAGTAATAAATGGTTTAAGTGAATTCCTTTAATCGAGTAATCGCAATTTTTTTTTAAAATCGTCATTAAATGCTTTGAGAAAGTCTGTCAATAATTGTTGGGTTAAACTACATTAGTTAACCAACCAAATGTTGAAACAAACAATTGGGCACGGGAGTCGAAGTGGAACATTTGAATTAGAGCACCTGTGCTCTTACCACATATGATAACATATACTAGTTTTATGTATTTACATGTTTGATTGACGTTGGCGATAGGGTTTTGATGATAATAGGATCTATGAAGGAAGAGTCGTTTGATGAAAGTGGTTTTTTTTTAAATGTCTGTGGGGGTTTTAATTGTAGTGTTTTTATGGGGCGTTGATATTTGTAAGGTTTCAATGATATCAGTATTTCGAATGGTTTAGAAATCCTTTTCCGAATCCAAATGCATCACACTAATTATTGTATATTCTATCAAGAATGATTTAACATTTGAACTCAACTGATACGAATAGGTTTAAGATATTAGCGTACTCTAGTTTTATTTGTAAATCCGACTATCGCATCTCTCACCAGGATATCTCTTGGCTATAGAACCGTGGTCGTGCGTTGGGGCGACTGACACCAGAAGAGTACAGGTACCGGACTCCTTTGTGACCGGACGGTTGGGAACTGAACGACATTTTACCGTTCTCTCCCCTGTTTGCGTTCCAGTTCGACCCGTACCCATAAACCAACCCATCATCCTCGAAGGAACCCTGCTGCGAAGTCGAGGAGGCGTACCAGGACACGAGGCCCGAGTTCTGTCGTGGGAGGTATTCTTGTCTCCTTCTCGAGGCTCCTCCGCAGACATTACCCAGCGAGCCGCACCTTGTCTGTCCTTGGCGCAGAGCTGAGAGTTGTCTGTAATCTTGCTCCAGATTCTGTCTACCTCTCTGCAAATACCGCGACGAGCAAGGGCATGACCCTTCATTTTGTAAGGACGGAGATGTCTCTACAACAACTTTTGATGACGTGGAATATGTATGACCATTCTTTAGGCCACGTCCTTGACTTTCAGGATGAGTTTTGTATACTGGTCTTTTAAACGTCCCTTTTCGCAGACGCCAAGATGGATACCTGATGATATTTGACTCAGCGTGATTGAAACACCCATTACTAGGTATTCGAACGAATGTTCCTCCACATGTTGACTGTCGAACTATTCCGGGGTTTGAACCGTCAATTCCTTTACTCACTCTCTTGCAACATACTTGACCGGAAAGAATGGGTTTATTTTCGTTTATTTTGAATATACTTGTGTGTTTCTCGAGGTCGCCTGTTTCGTGAGATCGGATAGAATCATGGTCTATGTTTTCGAGTTTGAAAACTGTTTGTTTCCCCTGATTAATGTCTTGGTCTTCTTCAAACGATTGAGATGAAAATATTGTTTTTTCAGAGCTGTGCTCTGCGTTTCGATTGTATTCTGAATCACTTGTTATTATTTTTCCTCCTTCATATTCTGAATCTTGATTTGAGCTACGTTGTCCTGATACATAGCCAACACTTTTATTATAATCGTGTAATTGTGTTGAGCTGTGTTGTCCTGATCCATAGCCAACACTTTTATTTAAATCATGTAATTGTGTTGAGCTGCGTTGTCCTGATCCATAGCCAACACTTTGATTTAAATCGTGTAATTGTGTTGAGCTACGTTGTCCTGATCCATAGCCAACACTTTTATTTAAATCGTGTAGTTGTGTTGAGCTGCGTTGTCCTGATCCATAGCCAACACTTTTATTTAAATCGTGTAATTGTGTTGAGCTTTGTTGTCCTGATCCATAGCCAATACTTTTATTATAATCGTGTAATTGTGTTGAGCTGTGTTGTCCTGATCCATAGCCAACACTTTTATTATAATCGTGTAGTTGTGTTGAGCTACGTTGTCCTGATCCATAGCCAACACTTTTATTATAATCGTGTAATTGTGTTGAGCTGTGTTGTCCTGATCCATAGCCAATACTTTGTCGACTGTCGCCGCCATAAGAATCTTTAATCGAACCATAGTTCTGGAACTTATTGTGAATGTTACTCGATTGAGAAATGTCTGATTCCTGTTCACTTTGTAAATCATATATGATCTCTTCCTCGTCCGATTGTTGAGATATTACGCCGTGACCAATTGATTCGCTTGAACAGCATATAATAGTACCGTGTTCGTTTCCACCAATGTGCTGTGATTCATGGGACTGAGAAATACCATATCCATGACCTTTTCCACCAATGTGCTGTGATTCATGTGATTGAGAGATACCATATCCATGACCTTTACCGCCAATAGTTTGTGATTCATGGGACTGAGAAATGCCATATCCTTTACCGCCAATAGTTTGTGTTTCGTGGGACTGAGAAATACCATATCCATGACCTTTCCCACCAATATGCTGTGATTCATGGGACTGAGAAATACCATATCCATGACCTTTTCCTCCAATAGTTTGTGATTCATGTGACTGAGAAATACCATATCCATGACCTTTCCCACCAATATGCTGTGATTCATGGGACTGAGAAATGCCATATCCTTTACCGCCAATAGTTTGTGTTTCGTGTGACTGAGAAATGCCATATCCTTTACCGCCAATAGTTTGTGTTTCGTGTGATTGCGAAAAAGGCTGTGTTTGTGACGTGACGCCGAACTCTTGTGACCCCACTGACTCGTTCTCCTCATCTTTAGAACTATACTCGGTTGAAGTTTGATCGACTGTTTCGGTTGAAAATATCTCTAACTCTCCCGATTCTTCCTTGAGGGCACCACTGTGTTGGTTGTAAAGATCACCGGCTGACGACCTCTGAGTCGAGCTGTATATAACTTCCTCGTAATCTTTCGCCATTTTGCTGTTCACCTCTTCGATATCAATCTCTTTGATGGCATCAAATCGAGTATTCTCGACGTTAGTTGGTGTCGAAACACCTTTTACTGGGATATGTGATTCTTTAACTTCTTTGGAATGGGCCGAATCAAACCGTTTATGCTTGCTTTCCGCTCTTATAGCAAGTTTACCGCCATGTTGACAAGACCAGCAGGGACACTCGCCTCCGTGACTTGTTGAGAACGAGTTGTGTTTCCATCCTGTGTGGGGGAAGAAATGGGACTGAGTGTAGACCATCGGATAGTTGAGGAAGAGATTTTGGTAATGGGATCTTCCCACAGGGTAGTTGAAACCATTTGTTTGACCTCCTCGGTAAGTGCCGAATGTGGAATAGGAATTCATCTTAGGAGCCCCAACTGGAATGCTCCCAGAGAAGAGGTCAACTTCACAGCCGGGGATATACTCGATCTCACCGAAGTACGGATAAAAGGAATATGGTGGCCGTGAGTTGTCCCTCTTCGTATGTTTGGAGGACTCTATCCCCCCGTCTTTCGATTCCTCGCGTGCTGTTTCCTCTGTTATGATGTCGAACTCTTTCGGTTCCGTTAAACCTCTGTCCTGCGGATTCTCTACGGACTCAATCCCTGTTTCTTTAGGCTGTTCCGTACTTTCAGTAGATTCGGGAGGAAAATCTTGGTCCGGTGTCATCAAATCGGGTGTCTCGGTGTCGAATTTTGGTGTAGGTCCGTCAGTGAATTGTTCACCACTGTCTCCTACTTCGTTATCCCAATCGTCTATGGTATGGGTGTTATTGCTATTAATCACACTCTCTATTTGACGACCATAGTCTTTGATAGAGTTTTCATCAGTCACTGGTTTTTCTAGAAGAAGCCTATCAAGATCCCTTCGAAGTTTTACTCCATAATTGTTCGGCTTCATCATATGCAGGATGTCCATCCCAGGAGGATTGGCTTCAACAATCTGAAAACACAAATAAATACTTCAGAGGAGCAAAAACACCTAAAGTGGTACAGTTGTGGCTGTAGAATTAACATAACATGTTAAACGTGTATTTTATTTGAGCATAATATCCTTGAAATTGTGTTTTAAGTCGCATTATCCTTTCTTTTTTGGGATAGTACCAGGTCGGGGTGGGAAGCTCATGGCTTTGATATGCACTCGCGGTAACTGCCCTGACTTGGACAGGACAAGAGACTTCCTACCCCTAGCTGCGGGATGTTTCTTGTCCGCTAATCCTGGCGGAGTGCCTCCTCACGGTAACTGCCCTGACTTGGACGGGACAAGAGACCTCCTACCTCTAGCTGTGGGATGTTTCTTGTCCGCTAATCCTGGCAGAGTGCTCTCCTCACGGTAACTGCCCTGACTTGGACGGGACAAGAGACTTCCTACCCCTAGCTGCGGGATGTTTCTTGTCCGCTAATCCTGGCGGAGTGTCTCCTCACGGTGACTTGGACGGGACAAGAGACTTCCTACCCCTAGCTGCGGGATGTTTCTTGTCCGCTAATCCTGGCAGAGTGCCTCCTCACGGTGACCTCCGGAAAACGTGGTTAAATATCTATCAAGGTCATCTGTGTGGAAGTGATTGTACCCCTAATCACCACACACAGAGTGGTTGGTAGATAGTACCTTTTGGGAAAGCTGGTTAGGTCCTTGTTGGGAAACTCAGTCCAAACGCCCTTTTTAGGGTGACTCCTGAGGCTAGGTTCCTGACCTCCTCCGGGGGGTTAATGCCCCTACGTGAGCGTCTCGCACTCACGGAGAAGAAGGAGCCAACTCCTCCTGCCGATGGAAACTGGCCAAGGAAGGTAGGGTTGGTTTCCAGTTGTTTAGTGATGACGGGTATTGATTGTAGGAACGGCTTCAAAAGGTTCTTAAATCGCTTGTTGCGCACGTTTACGTGCGTGGCTACTCTTGGAGGGCAAAGCCATGATGGGCTAGAGTAGCCTCAGACTTAAAATATAAGGTTTCAGACTAACTACATAGTGGTATCCTATATACTTTCCAGTCCGAATATTACATCACGCGTGTAAAATACAACCTTAACATTTCTCGCGATTTTCTCATGTTTGTTTTTGGTTAATTACGTCAGCAGGTTATACGTTTTATAATAAGTCATACTCCTATAAGAAATAATTTCTTGCTTAAGAAATTAATTAGCTGAATAGAGCTATCAGTAGTCAGGGAAGAGCATAGAAGAAACATGATTTTTTGATCGCTTAATTATTTGGTAGTCACTTTAGTGATACTCTGCTTTAAGATGGCGTCTTAAACAAAGGGATATGAACTATTGATATAAAAATCAATATGAGGTGAAAAATGTATGTGATGTCATGTAGCCTAATTTTATATCAGTTGTTAATAAATAAACGTTATATATATATTAGAGATAAATACTTCAATGTCACAAATGTTTAACAATGAGGTGGCTTTTTTAAAAAAAAATTCAATGTCACAAAGAAAGATGGTGGAACCCACGAAGTTTAGTTTTAATAATAGTTAATTGTAAATAAATAACGTGAAACGTTATAAAGTTGGGCTGGCAATTGAAAAAAAAGTATAGCTAGCGTATGTGTTAAGATTAAAAAATTAATCAACGCTTTCCTATGTAACTGTTTAAAATAGGTCATCTGCGATATAAGTGTCGATATTTAATAATAATATTGTCTTAAAGGGTAGTTTCGCCCCCAGCGTCTATTTCAAATATATATTTATATAGTTTCTTAATTATGGCGAAATAATGAAAAGTGACACATGTTCGGAATGGTATCCCTTTTAGTTAAAACTTTATAAAATGCAGCTGAAATGTTTCAATCCAGAGAAAATCTCAAGAATTCAGGTTTTTAAGACAATATTTTTGGTCTCCGTAATGTATTTTTACTGTAGGCGCTGCGATAATAATATATTTCAACGTCATTTTATAAACACTATGGTAGAGTATTAATGTGCATTTTTCTATATTTTTTAGAATCTGTTTTGATACATTTTTAATCAAACTAAATGTGAAAATGAACCTCATTTACTGAAGCACGACATTTTAGCACAGCACTAGGAAAAGCAATTGTTTCAACCAATCAAAAGATTGTTTCCGTTAATTTGATTTTTTTTTCTTTTATGTTTGATGTTACCTTTCTATAATACTGAATATATATTGCAATTGATTTAAACAATTGTTATAAATGTGTATTGTTTTAATTATGTTTTAATACTCACATTAAAATAGCTTGACACTTTTATAGTTAGACCATTCTACGCTGGAGGCCTCGTCACCGACATTTATTATTGTTCAGACTTATCGTATTAATAAGTAAGACAGCGATCTACGTTAGATGCTCATTGTTACTATAATCATTGACGGCAGCATTCAGACGAAGACGTAAATTAATGATTCGACATTCCTTTCACATTGATTTCAATTATTTAAGGAAACTCGTGCCGAAATAAGGCGAGGATATGCAAAGTACTTTGTAACACTCAATTTACCGTAATGACTACTTCGCTATTACTAAACATTTCACTGAAAATTAAAGACAATTAATGAAATTAAATATGATCGTTGAATGGATTTTTTTTTTTAAATTACGTTGTGTTTAATTATTACAAATTGGTCTGTTATTTATACTACGATTAAATAAACTTTTAAATAAGTCGTCAGACTAGGAGGCCGAAAGTATCAGTGATAAAATCAATAAAAAAAATCAGAGTGCATTACATTGTTAGAATTTACTATTGGAGCGTCTGCCCTTCTTAGCCGAGCAACCAGAACAGAATACCGGACTATATAAGGCATTCACGAGCTAAGTTTACCTGGATGACAGCTCGAAATGTTACTAGAAGTAGTCCCTAATATATCACTACGCCAACAGCTGACATCTATCACTTTGGATGACTGTAATGAAAACAGATGGTAATATATTAATGTGATAGTTAACCACAGTAATTTAGGCCAATATTATTTATATATTTATTTGAGGTCGGACACAAAGTTTATCTATAGTTTTATTCC
>CABFOW010002082.1:4081-22207 GCA_902141385.1 Timema californicum | reverse complement strand
AAAAAAAAGCGTGATTTGAAATTATTCCAAATGTCAATAACAAACGCGTTATTTCAAGATATTCCTAATGTTCATAGCAAAAGAGTGATTTCGAGTTATTCCTAAAATCAATAACAAAAACGTTATTTCAAACTATTCCTAATATTCAGAGCAAAAGCGTATTTCAATCTATTCCTAATATTCATAACAAAAGTGTTATTTCAAGTTATTCCTAATATTCATAAAAAAAACTATTTTCAATTTATTTTTAATATCCATAATTAAAGCGCAATTACACGTTTGTTGAATCACACGCATTATATCACGTTATTCCTAAATTAAATATCAAAATTGTGATCTTACGCTATTTTTAATCCTAACATGGCGATGTAGTCAAGTTTCATCTAACTCGCACTTTCTAATAAATAGACAAATCGTATTATCGCTTCAATTTGGACTCATAACGCATTTTTTAATTTGTTAATGGCTCGAAAATTATTGACTAATGCAATAATGTATTTTATAAATATCTTTTTTAAGGGTTCATAATCTAATATTAGTGTTATCCAGGGTTGTTTATATTATAACAACGGTGTTCGCTTGAGACAACGAGCTATCTCAGGGATACATTTTTTTAATTTGAGTTCAAAATATGCGTCAAATCAATAATAATAATAAATCCTACCTTATTTGTGGTCACGACGCCTAGGGCGACGAGAAATAGCCACCGTAACATGGCGCTTGCTTCTGATTTGCTCGTCGAGAGCACTCCTTGACCTGATAACTGACCCTCAGTCAGGTCTTATACGATGACAACTGAAAGAGACACTCGTCACCTGACTTATCACTCGGAGGATCTGACGCGCCATAGCATAAACCGAGGCGCGACCCGCTCTTATAGTGACCTTGCACTGCTTCACAACTGCAACGCTGTGGACTGCACAGGTCATCACAACAATGGTTGTTTGGGGAAACAATGACTTCGTTTAGTTGTAGTGAGTGTCCCACAAGTTGAGAGGGTTATTGGATAGCATAGATAAACACAACAAAGATTGTTTGGGGAAACATTCACTACATTTAGTTGTACTGATTGTCCCACAAGTTGAGAGGGTTATTGGATAGCATCAACACAGCAATGATTATTCGGAGAAGCATTAACTACGTTTAGTTGTACTGCGTCTGCGTGTCACACAAGTTGAGAGGGTTCCTGGAATGGATAGATAACCACAACAATGATTGTTGGGAGAAACATTGACTTCGTTTAGTTTTACTGCACGTGGAACAAGCTGAGAGGTTTCCTGGATATCACAGATCATCACAACGATTGTTTGAGGAAATATCGACCGCGTTAAGTTGTACTCCAAGCCACACAAGTTGATAGGGGAATTTTAATAATGTTTTTTATAGGTGCTCAACACCGCACTTAGTAGGCTTCAAAACAGCTTGATGGACCAACCCTAGGATTCGAACTAAAGTCTTTAAGGTTTGAACAACGTCTGAAACACCACGCCGGCGTTATTTTATCCACGACTGAGATCGATTGCATTCTCCTGACCCTGTATTTGGTTATCTTTCTAGCTGCAGGCTTCGCTCGAATATTCCAGTATTTGTGTTGCTTCTTGTACGTACTCTCGACTTATGAGAGATGTAGTGTATATAATATAGAGAGCGGTTATCGACTTGTTTACTGGCGCGGCCGTGAATTGTAACTAGCGCTCCCTCGACCATTTGCAGGTGAGAACACACACGCGCAAGGTCGATCAAATCAAGGTCACTCGACGCATCCTCGGGGTCGTGACTTCGATCAAGTGCGACAACGCATCGTAACTAAAGTTTGCGTTGGCACTTTATCGTAACGGCGTATACTTAATTAGAACACCAATAATTGAACGCTCAAAATCTCTAATGAATGTTTAGTTGCAATTGAACACAAGTTATGTTAAGAACTTAATTTAATCGCTAAGGATGAAGAATGTGTATTATATAAATTATACACGATCGAAATTTGAACCCCCCGAGGGAGACCAAGAAAGATATGAGACCACCGTTGTGAGCTTGAACCAGAATAAGTGTCTGTTTCAGTTAGTTTTTCCTTGGTTGAAAGTCGTTCAGGGTTTATCTGTATTCAAGAAGGATTGTAAACTCAGTTGATGTCAAAAGAAGTTAATATCAGCCTCCAATCGAGATAGTTTAATTTCCCGACACCATCAGACAATGTCCTCTTCTGATAGATGCCATCACACATATTGAGAAGTGTTACGAATGATTAGCCATGCCATATTTTAGGAGTATTTTAGTAATGTGCTTCTGTGCTGGCGGCCAGGGTTCAATCCCCGGTCCCGGCATAAATTTATCTGATTATCAAACCCTTCCTTCACCTCTGACAAGACATCTTGTGAATGTGTTGGGGAATGCCAGGCCTCCACCGTGGTTCGGATCCCACGTTAAACTGTAGGTCCTCCAGTTCATCTCACAATCACCCTACCACTACACATTAGCGTAAGTGCGTATAATACGAACGGGTAGTAAGACGCGGTGCTAATAATAATAATAATAATTTAGTAATGTGTCGGAGATAAACCCAAATTAGATGCTTATTGCGCTTGCGCTCTGCTATTTTACCTCAATGTATATTGGTTAGAAGGAAATAATACATATGAATGAGCTTTTTCCATCTTTCTGCAAAGAGAAATATACATTTTGTAGGGTCTGTGGTCTAACACGCTAACCACACCCACGTGGTCACTCGTTAATGGTCTATACACCTACCAACTAGAGCATTATTGGCGCTCTATCTTAATTTGCACCGCGAGGTCTTGACAAGATGTTGATGTTCGTGGTGGAGGCCATCTGATCTATCGTTGCGCTGTGCGCTGTCAGCAAAAGACGGCTTCCATCATTACTATTGACCTTGGCCAGGCAGAGAAATATGAGCTCCATCAAGTTGGCCGCACGTATTCTGGTGCCATTGTTTGTTTGAGTTTGTGTTTCTTTATATTGTTAATCTAGCTTTTATTTGTTTGTATTGTTTATTAGTGAAAAAAAGTCTTCCTTTTTAAGATAAAATTGTATTTTTTAAACACATTTTTTAAATCATTTTTAATTTAGAATTAGTAAATAAATATAAATATTAGAGGCGGATGAGCTCTAGAATAACTTGGATTTCAAATATTCTTATTTATCCAAGCAGATCGGAATGTAATGGCCAAGGACGCGACATGAAGTGAGATATTTTATTTTAATACAAGAGGTTGGTAGAGGTGACAAAATGTTTCTATGATTAGTACAGTTAAGAGTCACATCAAACATGTTTGTGTTCCCGGGAAAACATTTTATTAAAAAGCCCTCCACTTTAGGGCAGTTTTGGTCCAAACATTTTCTTATGACCTTGAATAAAATCATTACAAGACAAAAATGAATGGATGTCCGTATGCGTTGATTTTATTATCCATTTAAAACGGACAACTTTACCTTTATAAGGTTTTGCAATATTATTTTGTAATAAGAGTTACATCTCGAAAAAAATAATTATACTTTTCAAAATCCTTGAGTTGTTTAAGATAGTAAACATATTTTAAGCCTCTAAATCAGACCATTTTAATTGTGTATAATTTTGTAACAGTTTTTAAATAAAACATCTAATTCATCTATAATAAAATATAAGGGAAATAATATTCATTTCATTTTTCGAAATCTTTGAGCTATTTAGGAAATTGTAAATCGCAACTATCTGGAACGCCCTTTCGAATAAAATAAACTATTAATATTTATTGGAAATGTTCTGTTACAACCATGTGCTGAAAAATACAGTACAGTTGTTAAAAGGTTTGGTTTTAACAAGCTGTAAGCCTAATTCTGTTTTTGTTTGTAACAAAAAATTACATCATCGGTTATCATACCATAAATGTCTAATTTTCCATACATATTCTGCATGTACAAATTGTTTACATCCGTTAACAGTGAAAAAAATCCCCAAAGCTACTTACTATTCGGATTTCAAGTTTCAGCCCCTGTTCCTATCAAATTCGGGAGGACAAACTTTTCATGTCCTTGCTGTAGGCCTAATGAACATTGACAAGATGATGGTATTAGAATTTATGTAAAGATTCAAGAAAAAAAAATTAGGATTCCTAGCCTATCAAATATTAATTTTTATTATAACTTATTTCTCACACAGCACCTATGGCATGCTGCCACGGAGGTCACTCAATCCTTGATTATTTATTGTCTATTTTAGCCATAACTTTTATTTTAGTTCGAGATAGATAGTGAAATGTAATTGAAGGAATAAAATGATTTTATTAAAGTAAATACACCCCCATTTACTTTAAGAGCTTATCAAAATTACGAACTTAGAATAATTCCATGGAGACGATAAGATTTTGTTTGAACCCTACCTTCTCAGATAAGAGTACTGCCGTAATAAATATAAACAAGCCACCTAGCTAATCCTGTCTATTTATAATATGTACAAATCGTTTGATCTGAAAGGTCCCCCGATTGAAGTATGTATTAGTGCACATCCCCAATCGGTCCCGGATGTTTAATATAAAGAAGTTATAATGGTCCCGCCCACTACAGCCTGAATTTGGTTGGAAAAACAACAGAGAAAACTCAAACCTATTTCTTTGCAGCTAACAATGATAACACTTAACAATATTATTTATGTTATTTTACAGGTATTTAAAATATAAATCAAAAGTGACAGCTGCAGATAACATGACTTGATGTATGAGTATATTAAAACTGTTTTAGTAACTAACTTCTACTGTTCTTCATACCAAACTCATACTATAGGTATCTCTGCTATCGAATGAGTTGTTAGGTGCGCAAACTTAACCTAACTTAACCCAACCTAGCATAAACTCGTCTTATCCAGGAGATATTTATTTGCTGGACTTGGTCCATGCAGTTAGAAAAAAAACTGTCCCCAACAAATATATAAAGTAATATAGATTTAATTTTTAGCGATGAATTTGTGAATTTATTTTGGCTGTGACTTTGTATTTCTTCATGTATTAAACTATTACATTTCTCTTTATTTGCCTCTACATTTATTTTGGGACTCAATTTTGTATCCTCTGTGAGACCGTTTTGAGATGTTCGGTAAAAGTGATTTAGATCAAGATAATACAGAAGTGACCCTTGATGGGATACATTATGGTGAAGCTTATAAAATAGGAACATACTTTAGTTGGTTACGGAATTTTGGACACCTATAACTTACGGAATGTAAAATATGTTTTCCCTGAAAAATTAGCTACTAGTCCTACCTTGGCGAACTAAACTATTGTCCTATCTTATTATCTACATCATAGTAGAACCATAAGAGGTGTTTTTTTGGTGTGTAAACAAAGGGTATCTATGTCTCCCTTAATTATATTGTATTAAATTCACTCCCCCTTTGACTGATTCATATATTAAAATTGTCAAAGCGACCTTGAATATTTGTATATTGTCACTTTATTGCATCCTATAGAATAATTTTCTGCGAGAAATTCAACCCGCAAAGTTTGAACAAAGTAAACAATATGATTTGTAGCTACATATTTTAATATTATATATTTAATTTTGATTCTATACCATTTTATTTTCGAAACTAAATTGTATTTCCTTTAATGTAAATTTTTCTCTACCCGACTGCGGGACAATATTATGAAACAATAGAAGTTTTACGCACAAAAACAATCAGCCCATTTTACTAGTCCCCTTGGTTATATCCTACGACAAAATTGAGCGTTATGTTTTACTTAATCGCACATGATGTAGATTTGCCGAATCACTCATTTGTGTATCTTATTTAACAACTAGAAAATCTACAATAATAAAATAAATATAATATATAATTAGTTTAAAGTACAACCACAACAACGCTTTTATTTGTGTTCTAACAACTCTCCAGCGGTGGGCTATTTATTATATACCCATAGTAGAAAAGATGGCGGCAAGATCTAATAGTCTGATAGGTATTAATGTTTAAATAAAAATTCAATAAATTAAATGCAAAGTTTTGTTTATAAATGTACTAATAGACGTAATATTATATCATTTCACTTATACCTAATAATTCTAACACATTTCAGTGACACTTTTTTAAAAGACAAGTGAGAAGTTATGTACCTAACCTAACACATTTCGGGATAGTTCGTCTCTTATGTGTCAACAAACACGATTTTCTTTGTCATACAAGAATAAAAAATTGCATTTTTTTATGAGTAATACGCAACAATGATTCGGAGACTCAATAAATACCAATAGTGTTCCTTTGATTGTTTCAACAAACTTTTTATATTAACTCTGGAACCTGGTTCATCACGACCCAACGTGATTTGTTTCCCATTCTACCATCGCCACCAGACATATTGTGAGGCCCTACCTTTGAGTAGCTTCATCGCTTCCTCTCCACAAACTAAAGGCGCGGTTACCGCTCAGTTACCTCTCAGCTGTTGTTGAGAACACACCCTCTTGTGTCACCTGGACCCCGCACGACCGTTAGTGTTAGTGTTATATCCAGAGCTACCTAGAAAGCTGAACTCACGACAATTTTGGTACAAGAACGCCACCCACACTTCCTAAAAGTAACAAACTGCCACAGAAATTCCATGAAAACGCAAACATTGTGAAAAATGTCCCATAAAATTCAGTAAACAAGACCTACCACGAAAATTAAATTGAAAATGTTTGAAGCCGCTGACCTAATAAGAAAAGGCGACAATCGACTAAAAGATAAAATGGGTTTATTTTTATTATATTACCCGCCTCGGTGGCGTAGTTGGCTAATGCGCGTGTCGTGTTGAACTCGACTGCTGAGGACGGGGGAGATCGAGGTTCGAATCTCGGTCGGGTGAACTGGGGGTGGTTTTTCCTAAATGGTTTTCCACTCTCCCTCCACGCAAATGCGGGTTCACTTCTTCTAATTCAACCTTCCCAATTCCTAATCCATTAGCGTAATTAGTACTTAAAGCGTATAACCTGAACGGGTAGTAAGACACGGTGCTAAATTTTATTATTATTATTTATTATTATATTTTTACATTTTGAAAATAAAAAATAATAATTTTGTATCAGGTTTTTGCCATAATTATCACTTTCTCAGAGTGTTCTTGTAAGTCATCACGTTTCTGTGAAGGGTTAAATAGTTTAAAACCATATATTTTCATCTCAAATGTTTTAGAATAATATTGAAAAAATAAACAAAATCTTGAGTTAAAATAAAATAACCAAAGAAGAACATTTTGTATGTTTTTTTTTAAATTTTGTAATGCGTATTGTTTTCTAAAAAAAAATGGTTAACTGTTACTTAGAGAAGTAAAGGTCATGTGACCGCATTAGGTTGCAACATAGGCGCGACCGGTCCGAGGTTAACAGAACACTGATGGTAGACACATGATGCCAACGTATTAAAGCAATAAACAAATGTTTTCGGACACTACTTGGTGATATAGTCTCCTACTCAATTATTATTTTAAATAACCTCTTTAAAAAAAAATTTGAATTGTCCTGGAATTGAACAATAATCTCGCCGATTGTAACCAAGCACCAAACTGCACACCCAAATGTTTATTATTTAGGCCTAGGCGAGATGAATTTAAGTAGGTCCTACATTAATAAAGCATCTCACGCTTCTCAGATAATTAAACACAAAAGGCTTATATATTATTTAATAATAATACTAATATTTAGCACCGCGTCTTACTACCCGTTCAGGTTATACGCTTTAAGTACTAATTACTCTAATGGATTAGGAATTGGGAAGGTTGAATTAGAGGAAGTGAACCCGCATTTGCATGGAGGGAGAGTGGAAAACCATTTAGGAAAAACCACCCCCAGTTCACCCGACCGAGATTCGAACCTCGATCTCCCCGTCCTCAGCAGTCGGGCTCAACACGACAAGCGTGTTAGCCAACTACGCCACCGAGGCGGGTACATATTATTTAACAAATTTTTGCTTAAGGAAATAATTCGACTTGCATTTTATTTTTGAAAGACATTACTTTTTTTTTTAAACAATATAATATTAAGAGTGGGTTGTTCCCAAATGTACCACAGCTTATGAACAACAGGGATTGGACCAAGAGTCAAACTAGGTTCTCTCCGTAATACACTTACTTTACAAACAGACCTACCACCTCGAGGGCACTGGTTGGACCCGGCACTCCTGAGCCCCGTGGTCGACAGACCCTTTATTTGCAAACACTGCTCGGCAAAGTTAATATAAAACAACATGACTCGCATGGTCTAAGGCGTCACTCTCGCGAGAGAATGTAGACTGACGACAATGAGAAAGATCTTAGTTTGAATCTGTCAGGTTTACTTTGGGTGTTTAAAAAAAATGTTTTTCCACTTTCTGGTAGGCCCACGCTTGCTCCGAATCCAACCTTTCTCATCTCTAACACATGAGTATAGGTAGCACATATGTGGTTAACCCGGACAGGTTTTTAGACGCGGGACAGAACTAATAACCAGATTACTACGCCTCTCACCAAAAAACTCAATTCCTTGTGCAGTAGTGTTTCTATTAACCAACAACTGCCAAAATACTTTGGGTTCAATTCTCAGTGAGGGCAACATTCTAGTCTTTACATAGCGCCAATAGGATATTCACTGCCAGGTACCAAACACCCGGGATATATCAACCCTGTCGTAGAATGTTGTACAATAGAAGACTGCAGCACTATCTGTTGTCCTTACAGGCAAGCTGCGGGGCCTCTCGGCACCATGGACCGTGAGACATCTGTCGAGCAGTCTCGGCCCGCTGCAGTATCCAGAGTTGGACGAGAAGATAATGGCCGCCCGTCAGAAGGACATGGTAGGAGCTAGAGCAAACTCTACCGCCGCTATATGTAACAAATACTACCATTTTCTTACCGATGGACATATCTCCCGACTAGGAATGTTACTAGATCTACTTTCACATATCTGCGGGTGTCACTTTTGATCAATAACTATCAAATTTTATCATTGTTTACCGCAAAGAAACATGTTTGTCCCGAATATCCATTCATAGGAAAATCAAGGTCTACTTGGGTTTGGACCTCAAAGTCGAATTGCGCAGTCTTGTTTCTTGTGAGGTGACCTGGCGGTCTAGGGGTAAGGTGTCAGACTTCTGTGCTGGCGGCCGGGGTTCAATCCTCGGTCCCGGCACAGATTTATCTGATCACCAAACCCTTCCTTCACCTCTGACAAGACATCTTGTGGATGTGGGGAATGCCAGGCCTCCACCGTGGTTCGGATTCCACGTTAAACTGTAGGTCCTCCATTTCATCTCACAATCACCCTACCATTACACATTAGCGTAAGTGCGTATAACCCGAACGGGTAGTAAGACGCGGTGATAATAGTAATAATTTGTCTTGTGCTAAGTAGCTTTGACTAATCGGGGGCCATCTGAGACATACAAAGAGGTGACTTTAGGTGGCCACCGGTTGAAATGTACCAGCAGCCGGATTTTGAGCGAGTTCTCCGTGTTCGACTGTCTGTGCTGATAGTTTTATAGAGAGACGACAGGAACAAAGAGGTCGAGTGTGAGAATGTTGTTCATGTCGCAGCCCGTTTCGGACATGCCCAACCCGTTTGAGCGGGAGAAAGCCCGGTGTATTCTATGTCGCCTCAATCTGACGCCCGACTACAAGAACGCCAAGCTTCTGTCTCAGTTCGTGTCCCCGTACACCGGACGTATATACGGGCGTCACATCACAGGTCTGTGCTTGAGACAACAGCAGTTGGTCGAGGAGGAGATCATCAAGTCTCAAAATGTGGGTGAGTCAAACCTAAACTTTGACAGCTAGGAAAAGTTACCAGATCTACTTCCATGTATCCGTCCTCCAAACCATTTGTCAAGCTTCAACTGTCACTTTCGGCTGTAAAAACTTTCACGATGAACAAATATTTTAAGCAACTTTTCTTTTAACATGCTTTTAAATTATTGAAACATTAAATTATGGAAATAACCGTTTTCATTTATTCATGTATCGGTTTTTTATTAAATTCAATATAACTAGCTAGCTATGATCGTAATGCCGAACTAGTGGGGCTGGTTGTTACAATTTCCGTAACATCTCAATAGTAATCTTTAATGTATTATATCATGCTTTCTAATATTTCTCGTTACCACAACTGCAAAACAGACTACATAATAGTTCTATGGTCGGTGACCTGGCGGTCTAGGGGTAAGGTGTCAGACTTCTGTGCTGGAGGTCCGGGGTTCAATCCTCGGTCCCGGCACAGATTTATCTGATTACCAAACCCTTCCTTCACCTCTGACAAGACATCTTGTGAATGTGGGGAATGCCAAGCCTCCACCGTGGTTCGGATTCCACGTTAAAGTGTAGGTCCTCCATTTCATCTCACAATCACCCTACCATTACACATTAGCGTAAGTGCGTATAACCCGAACAGGTAGTAAGACGCGGTGATGATGATGATAATAATAATAATAATAATAATAATAATAATAATAATAATAGTAGTAATAATAATAATTTAAGTATCATTAGAAGATTTTGAAGACTTATTTTTTATCAACTATATATAGTTTAACGAAGCAAGTAAAACTATTCCCACAAGGATTGATATTATTGACTTTCAATCGATGTTTGCGACGAGGAATAAATATATTATTTGCTCTAAAAGGTTGTTCATAAGGAACCATTTATCTAATCAACGAACAAACACAATCTAATCCATGTGTGTGAATATGTGAATGAGCGACTCGTCTCTGTCCCCAGGGTTCATGGCGTACTACCTGAAGCAGGTCGAGTTTCTCCACGACCCAAAGTTGTTCGACCCGGAGCGTCCCATCAGGAACCACAGGTTCTAAACCCGGGGCCAGGCTTTGAACAAACTGTTTGTGAGGAAAATCGACGCTCACGTGAAGTTGGTGGTGTTTGTGTTTGTAGGCACTTGAACTTAAGTGTTTAGGTTAATAATTCGAGTAATTATAGTGTGTTTACTTCTCTGAAACTGGGAAGTACAAGCGATTCTCTTGTTTGTACCGAGACAGGCTCGCTGCGAGTCTTGATGCTCAACTGTCTGGGGCACTTACAGTAGCCCCGTGGTTTCTTTGGCGCTGACTGACAGCTCACAGCTGACAGTCTACATTTAGGTATATACCTACATTTTGACCATCAGAAGTGACAGCTGCTAAACACATGTTTTTGAAGATCATATGGTTCGGCGTAGGAATACATAATTTGGTCTGGTGACTTTTCAAAGCTGTCAGCCAGCACCAAAGAAGCCATGGGGCAACTGTACATTTTCTGACAGCTAGAAAATATTTTAGGTCTACTTTTATGTATTCATACATCAAATCACGTGATCTGCAACTGGTTTACTCAAGGTGGCTACAAAACATATTTTACAAAATTCCCTGACTTTTCCAGGCTACATTTTTTAATTTTTCCTGACTACGTTTTTCCAGTTTTAATGGTGGATGTTGACTTTATTATTGATCGCATATTAAAAAAAAAGTTTGTATCTACTAAATATAAACGGTTTTATCAGTTATTTAAAAAATTAAAATGTTATTTTATTTAGGTATTATTAACTTTTGTTTCAGTGTTTAGTTGCGAAATTAATTATATTTTTAGACATATTTTTTATTCCCTGACTTTTCCTTATTTTTAGTTAAATTCCCTGACATTTCCCTGTTTTCCCTGTCATCCAAAAATTCCCTGTCTGTAGCCACCATGTTTACTGTATCGATACCTATACAATAATAAGATTAAAATGGTATCATTGTTGAATTCAAATAAATATATGTGTATTTTCTTAAACTCCCTTCCTACCAAAATCCTGATCTCCCGAGTTTACTGTTGTAGTTCTGTCCAATACCCACCGCATACCGTTTCAAACCGTGAGCCGTACAAACTCACTCCGCGGGACGTAGTTTGAGGACCTTTAGTTTAAGGCGTCAACTCTCACAGCTGATTACGACAGGAAGACCGGAGTTTAAATCCCGGTCGGATGTATTGAGGGTGGTTTTTACCTGTTAAATGACATAAATGCAAGTACATTTCCTCTAAATTCAACCTTCCTCATAAGCGTACAACCCGAACGCTGTAGTAAGACGTGGTGTTAAAAAAAGTACCCTACTTGAGATTATGTCATACTAGCAAAAGTACCCGGCATTGCGCTGGGTAACTACATGGTCCATTGCGTGGTTACCCCTGGCAACACTTTTTTTTTCTTCTACAGACAGAAAAAAAAACTAATTTGATTTATTTTGGTCCAACTTTTAGTAAATTTAAAAAAAATCAAATCAAAATGTTTTAATTCAGCTTCTAGGTGCACATGTTCGTGTAAGGGTGCTGCGATTGTTTAAATTTCAGCCCTCGGCATGAGGTGAATAACCCGCAACATTCATCACAGACAAACACAAACTCATTCTATCAATCGAGATGAACACTAATTTGTAAGGCATGCAACGGCTCAGAACGGTATTAGTTGAATATTCGAGCTGTCAATATTTTTATTGGCGAAACTTTACAATTGTCAGAAATTTTTCCGGAGTGAAGTTGATATTTAAAAAAAAATCAAGTCGAAGCTCTTCTATCCAAATATGAAACAAACTCCTAAGTTTGACGACTTTAAAGTTCATGAGGAAGTATATAAAAGAGGTTTTCTCACGCATGCAGGCGTAATATAAACCTAAAATATACTCAAGAACTCTGCACATAAACATAACCAAATATTCTGTAAAGTTTTCAAGAGGTGGGGCTTGAACCCTTCTCAGACGCTAGACATAATGTTTGGATGTGTTGTTTTCATATTAAACTGATAGTCAACTGTTTCCAGGCTGTGGCAGGGTCAGTTTATCTCTTGCAATCATTGTCTCTGTTTCTGTTGCATATGTGACGATAGGTACAGAGTATTCTGCTATTTACTCAATGTGTTCACTTTTCTTGTCTGTTGCACTTTCTTTGTGTGTTCAAATATTACTACTAGAAGAGAAACAAGGACAGTGAATGTAAGAGAGACTAGGAGAGCATGTTACCAGGAGAAACAAGGACAGTGAATGTAAGAGAGACTAGGAGAGCATGTTACCAGGAGAAACAAGGACAGTGAATGTAAGAGAGACTAGGAGAGCATGTTACCAGGAGAAACAAGGACAGTGAATGTAAGAGAGACTAGGAGAGCATGTTACCAGGAGAAACAAGGACAGTGAATGTAAGAGAGACTAGGAGAGCATGTTACCAGGAGAAACAAGGACAGTGAATGTAAGAGAGACTAGGAGAGCATGTTACCAGGAGAAACAAGGACAGTGAATGTAAGAGAGACTAGGAGAGCATGTTACCAGGAGAAACAAGGACAGTGAATGTAAGAGAGACTAGGAGAGCATGTTACCAGGAGAAACAAGGACAGTGAATGTAAGAGAGACTAGGAGAGCATGTTACCAGGAGAAACAAGGACAGTGAATGTAAGAGAGACTAGGAGAGCATGTTACCAGGAGAAACAAGGACAGTGAATGTAAGAGAGACTAGGAGAGCATGTTACCAGGAGAAACAAGGACAGTGAATGTAAGAGAGACTAGGAGAGCATGTTACCAGGAGAAACAAGGACAGTGAATGTAAGAGAGACTAGGAGAGCATGTTACCAGGAGAAACAAGGACAGTGAATGTAAGAGAGACTAGGAGAGCATGTTACCAGGAGAAACAAGGACAGTGAATGTAAGAGAGACTAGGAGAGCATGTTACCAGGAGAAACAAGGACAGTGAATGTAAGAGAGACTAGGAGAGCATGTTACCAGGAGAAACAAGGACAGTGAATGTAAGAGAGACTAGGAGAGCATGTTACCAGGAGAAACAAGGACAGTGAATGTAAGAGAGACTAGGAGAGCATGTTACCAGGAGAAACAAGGACAGTGAATGTAAGAGAGACAAGGAGAGCATGTTACCAGGAGAAACAAGGACAGTGAATGTAAGAGAGACTAGGAGAGCATGCTATCTGTCACCAGGAGACATGAGATGGTATGGGCATGTTATGAGGATAGAAAAAGAGACGACGCCAAAGAGAATGATGTAGGAAATAGGCGAGAGGAGCAGATAGCAGCAAGTGTGAAAGTGAGAGGTGAATGGAAGAAAATAAAAGAGGACAAGGAGGACATTTTACTAAAGTGAGCGAGCCACAGGGTGGAAACAGTTGACGACTACGACTACATGTACCATTATTGTACTTTTGGTCAATACATAGTCATCTGGATCTCTAGCTCAGCTTAGTCCTTGTTCAGGAAGTGAAACAAAGAAAAGTATGAACCATTTTTGGGGAGCTCTAAGTGGGACTTGCACTCGTGTTGGTCGAATATCGTCTTGCCGTAGTCAGTAGAAGTCTTCGTCGTCTACGCTGTAGCGCAGCAGTGAGGGCGGTATTTGAAGATGTTCCAGGACCTGCGCGATGGTCAACTGGTGACCAAGAGTTTGGTACTTGTCACAAAGATGGCCCAAGGCCGACTGACCGCCTCGCAGCCATTTCTCCGTCACCTGCCGCAGTTGCTCCTGGGACCTCTGGAACAACCACAAGATGATGTTGTACTAAGGGAGGTGTGCGCAAGACTGTTAGTGAATGCTTAGTGGACCGATAGTGTGGTCCCGAGCGCAGTATCGCTCCCCCTTTTACCCTACGCTGACGTAATCAAACCCACGCTAGTGTCAACAAAGCATCCACTTAGTCAAGTTCTTGCATACGGCCCTAAAAGCCTTAAAAATTTTTAAAGATTTAAATTATGAGCAAAAAAAATGATGCAAGTGCACCTAGCTAGACTCATGGCTTCTTTGGTGCCAACTAACAGATTTGAAAAGTTACCAGACCAAATTATGTATCCCTACGCCGAACCTATATGATCTGCAAAAACATGTGTTTAGCAGCTGTCACTTCTGACAGTCAAAATGTATGTATATACCTAAATGTTGACTGTCATAAGTCAGCTGTGAGCTGTCAGTCAGCACCAAAGAAGCCACGGGGCTACTGTAGTTTTACAGGGTGGATACAAAACATATTTTACAAAATTCCCTGACTTTTCCAGGCAACATTTTTCAATTTTCCCTGACTATTTTTTTCTAGTTTAAAAGGTGGATGAAAACTTGTTTTACTTATTATTGATCACATATTTAAAAAAAAAGTTTGTATCTACTAAAAATAAACGGTTTTATCAATTATTTTAACAATCAGAATGTTATTTTATTTAGGTATTATTAACTTTTGTTTTAATGTTTGGTTGCAAAATTAATGGGATATTTTAGACATATTTTTTAATTCCCTGATTTTTCCTTATTTTTAGTTAAATTCCCTGACATTTCCCTGTTTTCCCTGTCATACAAAAATTCCCTGACTTTTCCAGGTTTTCCCTGTCTGTAGCCACCATGTTTTAGTTGATATTTTGAGTATTTATGAGACATGTTTGGACACAACTGACCACATCAGCACATGACTTGCAAACTAACTTAAATCTAGAACAAGTCTCTTGGCTGTGAATTAATTTCTGTGCAAGGGGAAGCCGTATTTTCATCGATCATAATCTTTCCACCATACCGGGAATCAAACCCAGGACTCAGCTCACTATATAGATGCACTATCGACTGAGCTAAGATAATTTGGACTTATTATTGTAACAAAAAATTTGAATAAAAAAAAATACAAATCTTAATGTATATATATCAGTCTTGGGTTCAATTTCCATTCATCCGAGTATCATTATTCAAATTTCCTGATAAAGTGTGACTACAAAACTCATTTTATAAAATTTCCTGGCATTTTTCAGATTTTCCAGAAAACATTTTTTAGTGAATTAATTAACCCTTTTACGGTTTTCCGTGGAGAATGACCCTTTTCACATTTACTATGTCCATCACACAATTTAAAATAAAATGTTAGCAGCCATTAAACACCAACATTTCTAACTTGTGCTAAATGTCTCGGGTCAGGTATTTATTGTGACATAAAAAACATCTTATGTTGCCATTTCTAGGCGAAGCATTTTGTTAACATGTGAGATACAAAATCTCTACTGTATTTATTATTATTATCAGCACCGCGTCTTACTACCCGTTCGGGTTATACGCACTTACACTACAGTGTAATGGTAGGGTGATTGTGAGATGAAATGGAGGACCTACAGTTTAACGTGGAATCCGAACCACGGTGGAGGACCTGGCATTCCCCACATTCACAAGATTTCTTGTCAGAGGTGAAGGAAGGGTTTGGTAATCAGATAAATCTGTGCCGGGACCGAGGATTGAACCCCCGCCGCCAGCACATAAGTCTGACACCTCACCCCCTAGACCGCCAGGTCACCATCTCTACTGCAACTTGTTTGGGTGGTTGGGTGTTAATAGGTTTTATGGACCAGTATTTAAATTCCCTAATTTTGCCTTATTTTTATTCTCAGACATTTCCAGGTTTTCCCTGTCTGTAGCAATATAATAGACCTAATTATTTGTCAAAGTGTTTTGCTCACTGTTTTTTCGAGTAAAGTCTGATTAAGAGCCGAGAGTTTGTCTTGTTTTTCTCGTATTCTTGCTAGTGTCCTTGTTAACATATCCTGAGTGTACAATTGGCCATTATTCTCTTCTTCACAACCAGATCTAGCGAGTTTAGCTTCGAAGTTCAAGTCATTGTCTGAATCCAAACATTTACTGTGGGACTCTGTTGGGCATTGGGGGTACACTGTTGGACCTTGGGGGCACACTGTTGGATCTTGGGGGTACACTGTGTCCAAGCTATCCAACGGTTCACGAGTAGAGCTCTTGCCAACTATTGAACTTTTCTTTCGATCATGAACTATCCCGACCAAGCTTTCATTAGGCCTTTTCAAAGATTGTTTGGAAATGTCTGTCACACGTTTAATGGGACTTGAATAGCGTGTAGGTCTACTCGCGGTCTGGTTCGCGGGGGAGGGGCTATCGAATATTCTTTTTTGGGGTGAAACGTCTGTAGTGTTACCAATTTCATCGTCGATAAAACGTACTTCAGATTTATTTTTAACATGCGTGTCCAGTTGTTTATTACTGCACTTAACATTGCCTTGTGAGACATTTAAACTTTTTTTACGTTTGGATAGCGACCTACAGCTGGTAAGGCCAACCTGTCTGCTGGGGGTAGTCACGTGAATGTTAGTTACGTTGGGTTCAATATTTGTAACATTCGTAAGCCCTAAGTGACTACCAGAAGCTTGTTCTTTCGAAGGGTCTAAGGATGTAGATGTATTTGGTGAATATCTAGGCGAATCGTCATTTCCCCAAATTAATTTTAATGGTTTTACCCCACCAGACTTTCTAGCTAGTCCCAAACGTCTACAAGGAGTGAAAAGAGATTTTTTTGTAGACGTATTTTGACCAGATCCTGTCGGTGTAGCTTGAGTTGAACGTGTTAATTTATCTGAACAACTCATATTTATGAGTCTTACATTTTAAATATCATAAACAAATTAAGAAAACTATGTAACTCTGCAAAATATATACTGTCAACAAGTGTTTTTTTAAACTCGTTTGAACTTGTGTTTAACTACACACGAAATGGTTGAAACCAACAATTTAAATAATTTACTCTTGAATATACATATATTTGGTGTTAGCCATAATGGCGCTGTCATCGTTTGGATATATCAAGATTAATCTATTAAAAGCAGGCTTAGGCTATGCCTGTTTTAACATTTTATTTTTATCTAATGATTCAGAATGATTGTTCACCATAAGAAAAATCCACAAGATGAATGGCTAAAAAAAGGAAAAAATATTACTAAGCTATTGGAGCTAATATGTAATAAATTTTAGCCACAAATATATGGGCCATATTGATATTTGTTTTCAGATCCATTGTCATGTATTAGCTTAGGACGAGTTTAGGTTCATGAATAGCAGACAATGCACATTAAAGTTGAAAAACATTACTATCAACGATTTAAATAAATATAGCTCTACCATTTTCGCTACTCCACCTACATTACAAGGTAACCTTAATATTCTGGAAGACACTAGTTGTTATTGTTCATTGCTGTTAGTTGTCCTTGGCTATTTCTCTTGTGGGGCGAGACTCCTCTCATCGGGAATTCTAGTCAGTTGGTAGATATGAATAGATTTTCCAGGATCTTTTAATATCACTAGTTGGGTGAGATGCAACGTGCCAGAACATCAGGAAAAAAGAGGGGGGGGGGGG
>CABFOW010002081.1:98940-115335 GCA_902141385.1 Timema californicum | reverse complement strand
GCACATGCTCGCCACTTGAGATATACACCGGAACTAACAAAGATGTTGCGTGAGACGCTTTGGTGACGTCATCAGAGAAGTGACTTCACAAATCTAAAAGTGGAATAGCTACTAAACTCGTGTTTGTTGTTATAGGCCTAGTTAAGAGAATGTTTATTTATTACACACAACAAATCTGTATATAATAAAGGGGATTTTACACGCTGAAAAATACAAACTTATAGAGACTCTTCAAACAAATTGGTTAATATGATTTTCAGAAACAAGAGTTGGGATTATATTTCAAGAAGAGACGTTGTGCTGTGAAAAAAGAAAGCCCAAACTATATTTGTTTCAAATAAAGTGTCAATCAATTACCTTACTAATTAATTCAAAGAAGTTTGCTGATGACAGGGAGTCAGGATTTGAATCCCAGTCGGGTATGTATTTTATAAACAATTTTTCCCTCGCCTCACACTCAAATTCGGATAAGTTTCAAATAACCTTATAATCCTCATCCTTAATCGATTACTGTTATTAAATTCACATTACCATTATTATTATGATTATAGTAATATATAATAATACTATGTATAACCATTATTATTATTACTACCACGCCTGCAAGTAAAACATGTAGGAGAAAATATTTGTTAAGATGCCAAGAAGCTTATAAAAAAAATTGTAACTAAACGATATTATGTATTTTAGTTTTAATTCGTAACCCAATTCAATTGTTATTTTCTTAAATATATTGTTAATGATTTGTGTAACTTTATGTACATTTTATAGACAGATAAATTGGGGCCCCAACCAACAAGGTTTTCCCATTTTACCACGTATGGTAAGGGCTGCCAATGACTTAAGATCATTCGATCATTAAAATTGCATCGCACCATTTTAATAAGTTTATAATTATAAGCTATAAATAGTGATCAAATCTCTACAGTTCTAGAGCTATAAGGATTCAAACTTGCTATAAGGGGCCAAACTTGCTATGTATGCTATTATTACCATTTTTTTGATAAAGTAATTAATGTATGGGAATGAAATTTAGTATAACTGGACATTCATATGAGGTGTACAGAATGACATACTATTTAAAATATTTACATTACTAATACTATTAATTTTAATTCATCTTATAACATTTAATAGATTTTATTATCATTCATATTTAATTGAAATATTATTATCATTATTATTATGGTTGATACTATAACTATTTCATAATGTACATCTCATATGCATGTCTAGTTATAAGTAGGCTATTAAATATAGCCCCACACATTAACTACTTTACCTTTATAAAAGTACATAAAAAGCATAAAATAGCAAGTTCGAACCCTTTCATGAACTTTAATGATTCGAAATCATTGAATAACAATTATCATTTTATAATTATACCCTTATTAAAATTGTGTAACACTATTTTGATGGTTCATTCACCTTAAAGTAGGAGTGTAGGGATCCAGTTTTTACATCAAAACAATTTTTTGGTCAGAATGGATCAAATATTGCTCTAGTAGAAACGTAGAGTTTAATTTTCTTCACATTATGATAGCAACATTTTTTAATTTCTCTTAAGGGTGCTTGAAATATAATATAATATAATTAAGAGGAAAAATGTCATTAAATTCCAGGACACTCCTTGACAGATGTTCGGGAACTGTTGAGGTCACCATGCGAAAACAAATCTAACTTTATATTTCTAAGTGAGAAATCTTTTATTTATTTTTTCCAAAAAAAGGTTTTGCTATAAATAAATAAAAAACAATGACCTTTTCTAGCGTCCCCTACATCACCGTCTTTTACCAAGTAATCGCCTTTTTGGATGTGAAACTATACAACTTATGAATCAAATAGCTAAAGATATTATTTATGCCTTTAGTGAGGATTACTCCAGCTCGATATCATATTCTGAAAAAAAGAAAAATGACACGTGGACATGGTCACGAGTTCGATTCCCGTGTCTAGGTGTCATTTTAAAATTATAAGTATACAACTTATGTTACGGCCAGTTGTCGTCGAAGGGATTTTAAAAGAGACAACCCTCATCCCCTAGTTTCACCTTACCGCGTTTTAACTTTTGTTTCTCATGATAAAGAGTTTTCTCCGCTGACTTTCCCCAGAAGATTTAATGCTAATACGAGATAAGGGGTGAAGGGGGCGTAAGGGGTGGGGTGAATGTTGGCTTAGCTTAATAAACTGTCTTTAATTTTTTTTACACTCACCCCTATGCGAGGTAAGCGGCTGACATCAAGAAGCCTTGGTTGTATAAGCTTTCATAAATAAATGTTTTCTTTCAAAATACCTCACACATTATGTGGAAATGTCTTCATCAAAGGGAAGTGAGACAAGAAGCTTTAAATTATGATACACCTATCTCGAAAAAAAAGTTGTATCAAATATATTTTGTCAGTCTATAGCTACAATCAATTTAAAATATTTCGTTTATAAACTTAACTCCAGTAAAAAAACCTTTCGGTTTTTCTCTTTATTGCATTTTAGAAAACATTCTAAAAAATGGTTGAAAGTAAGGAGTCCTTATAATGAAAGTTAAGATATTTGATAAAGTGGTTGATGTAATCAGTGAAATTAACAAACACTAAAATGAATAAATTTAAATATAATTTTGGTGAAGAAACATAGTGTAAGCTATGAACATTTATATAACATTATAATTCATCATTAACTAAAATATAAATCTCTAACGAGTTGGTGAATAGTCTAAAATGTAGATTGACACATTAAAATATTAATACACAAATATAAAATACAGTATAATGTGGCACGAACAATGTTCTTAAGTCCATATTTATTATAAAATTACAGAACACAAATTAGGTTAACATCTTCTAAACTGCCAAACTACCAAACAAATTAAATGAAGCGTATAACCCGAACGGGTAGTAAGACGCGGTGCTAATAATAATAATAAATGAAGTGGTTATGTAATATAGAATTTTCTAAGTCTTATCTGTGTTTTCTTTGTTCCATTATTCTTTTTTTGATATCCAGCTCTGGAAAGATGCTGAACTACTTCATTCCTACATGTTTAGGTACTATGTTACCATAATCATGGATATTATGTCGTTATGAAAAACACGATGTGTTGTTAAGATGGCTAGATGTTCACTTCTCCTACTCCCTATACAGGCGTTTAGTCCGAATGGGTAGTAAGACGTGGTACTACAATATACATTTTTTATGAGATTCATTGCTCTCATAAATTGTTATTAAATCTTGATTGTTGTTCTGATGTTGGTTTCCAATTTAAATCTGTATCTGATGGGATATTTTTGTTGTTGTTTTGAAAATATAAAGACTAAGAATGAATACAAATGCTGTTAGTAATAGAAGATAATCTTTCACTATCAACAACAACAAAATCTTAAAGATTGAAAGAATAAAAACTGCTCTTAAATTCAAACTTTAATTTTTTTTTAGTATTTCTGGCTTACAAATTTATTTTACTAACAATGTTTGCCAGAAAAATTAACTCACTTTTACATTTATTATTCTAATTAGAGCCTACTTTATATTTATCATATGTATATATATATATATAACTAGTATCTATACATAATAAATGATGCACTGCCAGTATTGTAGTAAGAAAGCAAAAATTAGAGAGTGAAATTTTTGTATATGTCCTATATATATATTTATATATTAATTACTCTCTAATTTTTGTATGTATACAAACTTATCACTATTTAATTTTCGCTCAATTACTACATTACCAGTATTGAAAGTGCATAATTTTAGTCCACTATAAGAATGAATAAAGTTATTTTTTAACTGTGCTGGTTGGCCTATTGGTTTGAAAAGCGAAGCAAAAACCTGAAAAAATAAACCTTCAACCGAGTTCGAGAATCATCTGTGCTGGACATTAATCCAACCTATTTGGTGAAAGCATCTTCAATTTGGTATTTTCATTGATGTTAATATATATGAACAAAAATTAAAATCAATTAACCAAACCAATAACTTCACCACCCATTCTTTGTGTTCCGTACTTTCCCTTAAGTCGGAGATGTAGGGAACAAAGGTATTTTTGCAGTTTTTATATTATACATTTTTGTTGATAAACATAAATCAAATATTACTTCAGTATAAAGTACACAGAGTTTAATTTTCTTAATGTATAACCCGAACGGGTAGTAAGACGCGGTGCTAAATATTATTATTATTTAATTTTCTTCACATTGTGATATTAAAAATTCTTGAATATCTGTCAAGAATGTCCTAAAATTTAATGAGAACTTATTTTCTTCGTTTATAAAGCTTCTCATCTAATGTCGCTTCACTCATGATAAATATTCGATTTTTTTTTATATCACTATGTAGAGAAAATTAAACTCTATGTTTCTACTGAAGAAATATCTTTACCTGTTGTGGTTAGAAAAGTTTTTCTAAACAAACAACAAAAACACTGACCTTTTATCGCCTCCCCTATATCCTCCCCGTAAATGACGCGTATTGATTTCAGAAGTCAACGCGTACTATATTGTCAAATTTCCACTTCCCGTTGAGAATATCCGCTTGGTTGATTGAGGTAGCCCTTGGTGGCATCCCGTGGTGTCATTGAGGCTGAATGCTTGGACGCTGATAAAGCGACGTCCAGCGTCTCTCGCAGCGTGGTTTGGTGGGTGGTCAGAGGGTGGAAGGTATGTACGGAGGAAAGATACAAGGACATGAGTCAAAAGTTATCTTGTTGTGGCTTAATGAGGAATGTCAGAGTCATTTAAATTTTATGGTTGGTTTAAATCTCAGGCTTTGTTTTTGTTTCTGTTCATAGCGTCTTACTATTATAGTACGCTTATGTTAAGGAAAAACTTAAAGGATATATAATTATTTTTATTTTATTTGAGGTATTTAACGTGCAATTTATGAACCCACTAATTATATCAGTACATGAGAATTTCTATGAGTTAGAGCAAAAGAGCCTACCAATTTTGCCGGTAAAGTTATTTTCACACATATTTCAAAGATCTATAGCATGCCACAATCGTTATGGGACCGGAGGCTTTACATCCAAAGGAAGTTGTGCTAACGATTTTTACTGTTCAATAAAAATACGTTGACCTCGTCTAGGTTTGAACCCATGGAAATCGGGTCCTGAGGCGAGTGTTTTACCCAAAGACCACCAAGGTTGACAAATACATATTCTTTTGCATTAAACACTAATAAGTTTTGTTATATTATTATTATTATTATTATTATTATTATTTTAGGTGTTGATTTAAAAAATCAAAATGAACAGCTGCAGACAGAAAGATTTGACGTATATTGAAATTAATTTAGTTAGTAATTTAACCGTCAAAAATTGGTCATCCCATCAAATTCAGACCTTTGTCCTCACGGCTACCAACATATTAATGCTAATGGGATGGCAACAAGGAGGGTAAAAATTAGAGGTGATTCAACCGCATTTGCATGTAGAAAGAGTGGGAGACCATTTAGTAAAATCTACCCCAGTTCACCAGACAGAGATTTCGAGCCCCAAACTCCCATTTTCCAGCAAACCTGACGTGACGAGACGAGATTTGCACCACTCTGGCGATAGACTAGACTGCCACTGACGAGGAGATAAGGGTTCGAATCCTTGTCATGTACACTGAAGTCTGTTTTCCAAAACTATTTTCTTATTCCCTTCCACACAAATATAAATAAACTTATTCTAGATTCAACCTTCATCATCACTAACATACTTTTGTAAATAGTTCAAATACGTCCAAACCAAATGGTTAATAGGTTGCGCTAACAAAATAATATTTGTGTTCCTCACCAGTTTGACTAACACTATGGCTATTAACAACTTGATTGAAGTGATATATATATGTGTGTGTGATTAAGGTAATTTGAGGGGGATAGCATCTTTATTAACAAAGAGAGGCTACAATGGGAAAACATACGCGGTCAAAACTAACCCCAGAGAACTCAGCCAAGATTCAAACTTCAACCTCACCGTCATCGGAAATACAGTATTTGACGATTAGTTACGTAATTTGGTTTCATTATACATATGTTGGCCTACATAAATGAAATTAATATATATTACTTTGAGTAGAACTCAATTAATGAGAGTAAGTTTTGGTTTCTGGTACAGAGAGTTTAATTTGTTAATGTTTTTATTTCTTAAATAATATTATTCACCTCCTAGATTATTAGAATAGGTGACCTTCTCATTACAGAGGAATTCACTCCACCAGCTGTCCTCCTTAAGAGGGCTGCATGATACATCACTGAGAAGAGTTCCAAACTTTTATATATCCTAGAATATTTATCAAGTGATTTGATATTTTTAGGTATTGTTTTCGACAAAATATAGGTGAAAGCTATGACTAGGTAAAAATATTAATAATTGTATAAGTGGCAGCAATAATCAAATTACCGAGTCGAAGGTGGCTACATTATCTGATAGCTCATGATCTTAATAAAACACACATTCGTAGTCGACGATTTCCGCACTCTGCCTTTAAATATGAGGGAAGAATGATCCTGGGAACGGGACGATTTCTGGATAGCTAAGTAGTTAGAGCATTGGCGTACTCAGACAAAGGTCTCGGCTTCAATTTCCGTGTCCAGGATTCATTTTTCAATTTTCGGAATAGTTAAAAATTGTTTAATTTCAAATTGAAACTTTTTTAATAAAATTTGATAATTTACATAAAATCCGATAAAACAATTCCACACTATCTTACATTTTGTTGACGTATCCCTATCAAAACATGAATTTATTTGTTAGAAGAAGGCTACTTACAGATTATAACCTTTTTATTCAATATCAAAAGTAAAAAAATCGTCAAATGTCGTTGAGTTTGTTTACCTTTAAAATTTAAATCCAAGCTTTTTGTCTGGCCGAGAACCTGATGAGAGTATTAGCCTACAATTTATTGAAAACTACATAAAAACTATCAATTAACTTATTAAATGATCAATGATTTCTAAACGTCTGCAACGCGTCTCGGTACTCGACCATGTAGCACCCATAAAAGTGTAATAATTAAAATTGAAGAAATAGTGTACAAGCGAGCTTTAAACGATCTTTGATTTTTTTTTCTGGTAAGCCATCTGTTCTCGCTTAGTTAACACATTTTTACTCTAAATCTAACATTGTTGGTGAACGTTTATAATATTTCTATAGTTAAATTAGTTAAAGTAGTTTATGTTACAAAAAGAATGTTAAGAAAGGCTCTTATAAAGGTTTAGCTTAGAACAAACGATTGATAATCAAGAGAGTAATTTACTTTCCAAAAGAAAAAGAAAAAAAATGTTAAAAATATTTCAAAGCTTGCTTGTACAAACTTATTCTATTCAAATACAGTTTAATCACACACTTCTCACTGGAGACCTTAAGACACTTCATACACGTAATGAGATTGTCATTTCCAGGTGGGTATAAGCGAGATCAGCTAAGCGAAACGTTTGAGAAGGGTGCTGTTTAAGGAATCAAGGATATCTCACAACTGTTTGTCATTAAGTTAATTAATTAAATTAATCAAATTAACGTGCTACCCAATCAACTTTAAATGCATTTATAATTGCTCATATTTAATTAAAGTTTTGGTGTGGCAGTAAATTTGCTTTTAAAATATATTTAACTAATTAAAATTAATCCCAATTTCAAACTTTATAAATTGTACTACCCTAACAAACAGTAAGATAGCTAGAGTTAATATAATAAACTAAATAACTGAGTAAGTATACCCTGATTTTGGTTGGAAGAACAGTAGAGAAAATTCAAACATATTTCTTTTCGTCCAACAATGATAACATTTCACTTTATTATTTGTGTTATTTTATAGGTATTGATGATATCTATCAAAAGTGACAGCTTCAAATAACATGACTTGATGTATTAATCTATTAAAATGGTTTTAGTAATTTTAGTACCTAGCTTCTACTGTTCTTCCTAACAAAATCATACTATAGTTATGTATCGAAGCATAAAACGCTACATTTACTAACGATGTTCTAACTAATATTTTTTTATGTGCACTGTATCCGGGCTATCTATATTTTCACGATGAAGTTGTAGTAATGAGGATAATATATACTGAGTGGAAATGTACATGCATTTGTATAGAGAAAGAGTGAGAAACACTCTAGGAATGGGTAACCCTTAATATACCCAGCTCAGTTTTGAAAGCCAAACATCCTGTCACCAGCAATCTAATTCAATTCTAGAGTAGCGTTTCCCAATTCAATTTAGTCATGGAACGCTTTGTATCTTGTTTAACATAATAGAACCCCTTGAATACTTTTCAGCATAGCACAGTTTTTCCCTTGGTTCAAGGTTAAACACCTTTAAACCTGAAAGCAACATTTTTCAGGGGGAACTACAAGTTTTGTCCTCTTTCATATCCCATAAATAAATACATCCATCCTGTATACGGGATTGTCAGGGGGAAAAAAATGGCAAGGCTTGACGTTTAACTAAAGGATTATTCTGGTATCAGATTCTTTGTTATTATTAGTTTGTTAAACTGGAAGCAATCAGCTGATTGTAATTTCACTTTTCAATGCAACATGGATACAGAGACTCCCAAATTTCCACGAGTGAATGAACATTTGCACACTAAGTGGAGTGGATTAATAGCAGGCTCTGGACTACAGTTACAAAGACAGTTTAGTAAACAATATGTGCAGTTAAAGAAACCTGACCCAAATATTTTCTCGTCCACCAGATATAAACGTACTGTCACTGCCTGCGCTTCAACTAGTGATATTTTCTAGACCCGAACCTAGGATAGGGACTGTTAGATAGCCAGATCTTAATAAATGGTATAAGGAAATAGGTTATAATATTTGACGTTTATTATAAAAAGTTAGTATGGACAAAAATTATTCACAATATATAATTATAAACACTTTGAGGGAGCTTAAGATACCATCTTACAGTCCCATGAGCCCTTCCCCGGGCCTTTTATTCAATTTAGTTCCTACATGTGTGTTAATTCGCCCCCTGAACGGTTAACTCAATTTATAACAAAAATTGGTAACAGAAGAAAGCAGCTCGAAGCTGCTCTAGAGTAACCACCAAGAATCCAACTCACGAGACGCGTGCTCATGGACTAAACTTTCTTACAACCAAGCACATTCCTCTTTGGGTTCATACACAGTAAGAATTGGACATTTTCTTGTTCGTCTCTTCATAAACACATTAAGACACTTTTGTGTTCAAACACAACAATTTGATCGTCTGACAACTACCGTAATTGCAATATTTTTCAATTGTAATGTGTTTTTTTTACTATACCAGAACTCTTAATTTTACCTCACGGAACCCTAGACTCCCATGGAGCCCCATTTGGGAAACAATGTGCTAAAGAGCAGATGTCCACCAAACTACGCCCCGTGGGCCAAATCCGGCCCACTGATGCTTTGAAAAAGATTTAAAAAAATACTAATAATAAAATTATGATTCTCCTGAGTGCCATTAATAAAATCCGAGATAATCGCGTTCCATAAAGTTTCTTTTGAGCGGAGGGTCCGATCTGAGGAACGTTTCCGATTTGAGGAGGGAGCGGTAGGTAATTATGTTGACTGCATAGCTTACATTTTAGTCATGTTTAACTATGGTTATAAGATATACATATATTTAATTGAGATCTTAGAACGAAATGATACATTATATATATATATATATATATAAATATATATGTGTGTGTTATTTTAGCACAGTGGTCACCTAACTTACTAAGAAGAGGGCTACATTAAAATATTCAAAATTCAAGGTAGGCTGGATTGAACATGATACACACACTATATATGCAGTAAATACTTTATCTATACATACTTATATTATATATAAACATTATATATATATATAAATATAATGTGTTTATCATGTTCAATCCAGCCCATTTATTTATATATCTATATTATATATATAATGTATATATATGTTTGATATATATATATGTATGTATGCATAATGTATATATAATATATGTATATATGTTTATACATATATATGTATATATAAAGTATATACTACATATATAATGTGTGTATCATATTCAATCCAGCCCACTAGAATTTTGAATATTTTAATGTAGCCCTCTTCTTAGTAAGTTCGGTGACTACTGTGCTAGAGTAACAACTTCTTAGACTATGCGATCACTGATATAGGTAACAGCTTGCCATCAAACTAACTTTATTTATTAAATTGGAGGTTTTCGTAATGACTCAACCTTTCGTGGTTCCTATGCCCATGAATATTGAGGTATGGAGGTTTTCATCAAGGGCCGAAGGAGACCGGTTGTTGTGGAGCCTTTCAAGTGGTCCTCAAAGGGCACCCGTGAGACCACCATCATGTCATCGGTCTAGCCTGGCTCAAGCGATATCATATCAACCGGACTATGAAAGGGACCGGGGTTTATCCCCCGGAGTTTTGAAAAACCACATCTCTTTCTAAAAGAAGCACGCTTACGACTATTTCTCTCAACCTGAGGACTAGATTTAGCTCTGCTTTGCTGCAGATTTACATGTTACCGTAAATTAGTACCACTTTTGATGTCACATGACGTGGTTTGGTAAACATGTCGATAGGTCCATAACGGTGCTTTATAAATATATGTATTTTTTTTACCACCACGCCTTGCTACCCATTCAGGTTGTATACCTAAGCATTAATTACTCTAATGACTTATGGAATAGGAAGGTTCAATTAAGAATAAGTGCACCCGTATTTGTGTGAAAGGAGAGTGAAAACGCTCAGTGCACATGACCGGGATTGAAATCCGATCTCCCCGTCTTCGGCAGTCTAGTCCAACACAATAGGGGTGCATTAGGACACGCGCCCATTCTAAGCGGGTATATATGTATATTAATGGATTATTTTTAAGGGAATATTCTGTAAAGAGGAACTTATAAAGCAAAAATATTAATTAAAACATGAAATATTAAACAACGTATAGTATATTTTATTTTCATGGACCTTTAGTTTTAATATCATGAGTTAGTTTTTCCTAATATTAGAGACAGAAATGAGGACGGTAGTTCATAGAAAGTGAAACTGGATTAGTGCAGGTATGCGATGGGATTTATAGGAAATGAGCCCCTCAATATTGTGGAGAGAGGTTGGAAAACAATTTAGCGAAAACTACTCTCAGCACACTCTACCAGAACTCAAACCATGACCTCCCTGCCATTGACATATCAGATTAGAAGAGGCTCAATTTTAGTACATATGCCAAAAGATTTAAAAAATAAAAATATAGGCATATACATAATATTACTAATTTTTAATATTGTGACTTTACAATAAGATAATTTTTGTCGGTTTATTTTTTAGCATTATGTTTTGCTAACCAACCATTGAGATTATACGCTTATATACTAATTACGCAAATTGTTTGATATATTAGAAAGGCTGAATTAGGAAGAATTATACCCACATTTTCATATAAGGAGTGTGGAAAACCATTTTGGCTAAATAGCACTCAGTATACCCGACCAAGATTCGAATCTTGATCTCCCCGTAATCTGCAGTACTGCGAGAGAAGCGCGTTAAGCCATGCGGCCACCAAAGCTGGCTGTTGTCCAGTGGACACTAGAATTAATTAATATACGTTCCGCATACACGTCACATCATTTTTTGTATAATCTTGCCAGTAAAAAATGGTTAAAAGACTTAAAATTAATGTATTCTAAATGTTTCGTTGGTGGTTTTGAGTGAATGAAAAATTAAACAAAGATTATTCATAAAAACCATCCCTCCTCACCCCATTCCCACACGTACCATTACTTTTCATCAAAACGATGTATGGAATGTGTGTTTTGTAAATACTTGTTTTAAAATATGGCATTTATTTAAAAAAAATGTATACAACCCACACTTCTCTCTTAGAAAGTTTAGAATATGGATAGGTACATTACATTAGACACGGGATCAGTAACAATCACTATTTATTTAACTTAAAAATTTACTTCTTGTGTGAAGTTATAACGTGAATGGTTAACAAGAACCAGTGCTAAAAAACTTTCTGGTGTGACAATGAAATCCTACATGTCACTCTCGGAATAGACTTGATTGCCAGTAATAAGGAGATCAGTGTTCAAATTCTCGTGAACTTTGAGGTTTTTTTTCAATTTTTTTAATCTTTCCCACTTTACCCAAATAAGGGCTAGTTTCCAATGCATTTAACTTATTTATCTCCGTATTCATTAGTATAGATAAGCCTACACGTATAGATCGAAAGCGTAGTAATATATGATGCACAAAATCTTCTAAACTACTCGTAAACTTACATTACGATTTCAAAACTATAAAACTAAATTAAAAAAAAACTTTAAATAAAAGTAGGTTTAAATATAATATTGTATTTTCATTTATTGTTTTATTAATTTTCAAGGCTCGAATATTGGTTGGGTACTCTTTTTGGGAGACGGAGAATGGGTGGGGGAGGGTGAATTTCCACCAATGGCTTATTACGTATGTTTTTTTTACCACGTATTAATACCAGTTTGTGTTATACGCAGTATGTTAGTTACGTTAATGTGGTGAGGATGATGAAGAAGAATGTATAAGAAATATACCCAAATTGGCGTGGAGGGAGAGCGAGATTTGTTTTTGAAAAAACGTGCCCTCAGACACCCAATTGAAATTAGAGCACGGTTAAATCAGGCTAAATGATTTTTATATTTAGCCCACCACTTATAGTGGTTATTCCTATATTTTTTCTGTTATACCCTTATTAACGCTACTGTGGGTTCACTTCTTCCCAAATAACCTCCTTTTCCAACCTCCTCCTAACGGTTATACCTTTTTTCACACTAATGTGGATTCACTTCTTCTAAAAAACCTTCTCCTCCGACATCTTAAATGAAAAAATTAACAACCATGTTGATGAACGTAATATTTGAAACCATTTTTGTAAATTTCCTCTTAGCCATACCTTCCTCATTCATACCCTATTATTGTAAATATGTTAATATCTCAGACAAGTACAGTTCAATTTTCATTGGAAGAGCCTTATTTGACAGCTACAGTAGCCCCACGGCTTCTTTGGTGCTGACTGACAGCTCACAGCTGACTTCTGACAGTAAACAATTAGGTATATACCTAAGTGTTGACTGTCAGAAGTGACAGCTGCTAAACACATGTTTTTACAGATCATATGGTTCGGCGTAGGGATACATAATTTAGTCTGATAACTTTTCAACGCCCTCTGCTGTCAACTGTGAGCTGTCAGTCAGCACCAAAGAAGCCATGGGGCTACTGTACTTTCACGTACACATATGTTAAATGATGTGAACTACAACTTTGAATATTTATTTACTATATTACACTATAAATAAAATGATAGGCCTTCTAATAAAATAGCAAAACTACATCCATTTGGACGCAAGGATTGCTTGTTTATATTTTTTAAATTGCCCTTCCAATGTAAATTAGTCTGTATTAATACGGGGGAAAAGAATGGTATTTGGTTGCGTATTATAATAAATAACTTTATTAATGTGTTTATTTAAGTTAAAGCTACGTAAACGTAGGTGCATAACCTTTTATCACGTGGCTAACGCGTCATGTGCTACAGGAGTTAGCTTACGTACACAATCAATAATTGCTCTTATCAGGAATGAGTTGCCGTGTGGGAATAGCGTGTCTTAATAATAGTCTATACAGCTTTATAAACACTACACAATATTGATTCAACGAGCCACAATTTTTTTTGGTTGAGAAATTAAGTATACAATAAAAATTTTATTAAATGAAAATCATACTAGTCATTGCTGTAGAAAATGTTTACAACATTGAAATTATTTGATCCTTTGGAGAAAAATGCGTAAACCTATTTACTGATAAAATATTTATAAAAATATTTACTAAAATATAATTATAGGATGTTTAACATATATTTTATAAGTTCATGGAGTACATCAAATTATTATTTACAAATCAATTTAACTCTAGTTGTATATATTTTGGGAACCATTTTGAATTTTGGTAAGGCGATAAGGATTAAATATTAATAAAAAAAATTGTATATTTCTATTATTAGAGCTCGTTTCATTATAATATTTTTTATTTCTTCAAACAATCATTGATGAATCTTGTTGTTGTAAGATAATAAGTTAAATATAATACATAGAATAGATACATTTTTAAATTGTATATTTCGAATCAATTTAAAAATGTTGAGTCCACAAATTTTTCTTTGATTCCAACGCTATCTATATTGGACTTTTTTTTATTATGAAAGACATTTATTTGAATTTAGATTCAATATAAAGAGTTGTAATTTTTTTTATGTATCTAAAAACACCCTCACTCACAAACAAATATAAAAAGAATATCCAACTCTTTAAAACATTCGATTCCAAATAGCTATATTACAAAATAAAAACATACTAAATTAACAGTCTCAATACGAAAATAGAATTTAAAAATGTACACAATTAATCGATAGATTTAATATGTAAAAATCTGTTAGCCCAATTTTAATACAACCCCTAGCTTAAATCCTAGTTAAAGACCTGAGCGGACCAATGTTGCCAATACTAGCACAATAATCACATATTTACTAATACCAACTCCTTATCTCTATCACCTTCACATCAATAAAGTAGCACGACATCATACAACCAATTTACATAATTTTCCTCATATGGCCTATCCACCCTACTTCTGGTGCAAATTATTTGAAACTTCCTTCCTCTGCCATATCGGTTAATTTACTCTAAATTTTATAACTATCACCTCTATTCCCGGACCCACTTCGGTGTCTGCATGGTTTAAGGAATTATTCTCTCAGAAGACAAGACTGCCTATGGCAAGGAGATCGAGGTTCGAATCCCAGTCCGGTGTATCGAGGATGGTTTTCATCTATGGTTTTTCCACTCTCCCTTCACGCAGATGTGGGTAAAATTTCCTATAAATCCAACTTTTCTCATCCCTAACTTATTAATATTTAACACCACGTCTTAATACCCGTTCGGGCTATACGCTTTTTAAGTATCAATTAATCTAATGGATTAGGAATTGGGAAGGATGAATTAGAGGAGGTGAACCCACATTTGCGTGGAGGGAGAGTGGAAAACCATTTTAGGAAAAACCACCCCCAGTTTACCCGACCGAGATTCGAGCCTTGATCTCCCCGTCGTCAGCAGTCGAGCTCAACACGACAAGCGCGTTAGACAACTACGCCACCGAGGCGGGTCCCTAACTTATTAGCGTGATTAGTGTCCTACATATGCATATAACATAAACAGGTAGTAAGATGTTATGCAAAAGGAAATCTATTCCATTAGTGTAACTAAACGCAAATAGTTTAGATATGTGATAGACATTGTGCAAAAAAACAACCTTTAAATTGTTTTTCAGTACACGTCACTACAACATTTGCGCACTAATTCCTAATAAAATCCTATTTAATTACTTATTTTTAATAAAATAAAAAGTTTAACGAAAAGGTACCCCATCTGTGTAGTAGATGAGGCCAATTTGAAAAGGGTTGCGTTAAGGGGGTTGGAGGAAGATTTCAGATGTGAGCTACTCCTATTGCAATTCAGGTGGTCACGTCTCGTGTAACAAACCACAAGTAGAACCCGTGTCCCTCAGGGATTCTACGGGTATTCTACACGAATAGAAGGGAAATGGAGGGATGAGACGAGGGGGAAACATGACCGGTCAGTACCAACAACGGGGACTGAACACGTGACTTGCAAGACAATCGCTAAAGGTGAGCCCTTCAAGTAAAAGGAGTTAAATCCACAGGAAATAAAAAAAGGACAGAAAATAAATTACTACATCTTTTATAGTCTAGAAAAATAGATGAATTTTATTTGTCACTCGTTAAAATTAATTTTTATTTAATAGCTTACTTTTGAAAATATTGCTCTAATTTTAAACACCTCTTCACCCTTCCATAAAAAAATGCGGCATGTTTTCTGAGATTAAACCAAAATTTAAAATATAACTTTGTTCAGAATTATTTGTGGACTTGCCCCATTTTATCTAACGATGTATTCCTAAAGGACTACTCTAGTCAACTTGATACATACAAACTTCCACCTCACTTAGTACGTCCATCCCTATAAAAGGTTGACCCAGCACGGTAGACTCACATGGTATTGCCTACACAAATGGAAGAGTGAGCCCTTCATTAGGGGGTTGCAAGGATAAAGAAGAGGGGGCACTTTTCACTAATTCATTTTTTAGTTTTTACAGGAAAGGGAAACTTTTGGTTTTTTAAAAGAGTTTATAAAACATTTTGAGTATCAACTGAGATCTGAAGGTTTAGTAGAAATATCTATGAATATCACCGCATAGTTGAAGATTTACATACATCGAAGGACCTTAAACATAATGTACATTCTGATTTATTTTTAATATATATTTATCAGTAACCAACATGCAAATTTAAAACCCACCAACCATAAATTTTCCATAAAACAAAA
>CABFOW010002081.1:0-96556 GCA_902141385.1 Timema californicum | reverse complement strand
TCAACAGGGCTATTTAGTAATTCATTTGTTGGTATTATTACCAATATTTACTCTTTAGCGTAAGTTCTAGTGATCAGACATTAAAACAAAATAATTAAACTAAAATAGGGAACTAAATTTATAAAAAAAGTCTAATAACAGATATTTATTATTTGATTGAAAACTGTAAACATTCACAGATCATCACTTTACAAATAGTACAAAACCACAGATCATATTCGAGAATGCATATGTTTGGCTCGAGTTGTTACGTTAAGTTAAGTGAATCGGGATCACACATAAGTTAAGTTAACTTTAGGTGAATGTTACATTAAGCTACGTTAAGTTTACGTTAAGTTAACGTTAGGTTGATCGTGATCCCGGCATTACCCTCACGTTATCCAGCCATGGTTATATAAACCGTTTTATTTTGGGCCTTTTCTAACCAATCGGCCACAGGATAATTTATTATTGTTTTGTTTATGTGAAAAAAAAAGAGTCGAATCTCTATATTTATAACATTGTGTATCAGCTGCGGATTACTATTCTCAACGTATTTAACGGACGTGGGGTCGCAACCAACGCAACCGTAAAAAAAAGCTGTTATCAACTAGAAAATCGTTGATTACAAAACAAATGATACAGCAAATCAATGTTTCATCGAGAAATAAAAGAAAAAAAAAAGTTTTATGTTTTGTAAAATCCCTTCTGGTGTATAAATTAATTGTAAAATAAAATTTAGACTGATATTTATAATAAGTTTTAATATGTTGGCAACATGCGCATGTAATAGTGTAATGGACCGCGTTAAAATAGTATGTCAGGTTCAAAGATTTTTTTATTTTTTATTTCACAGTATCTTAAAAAAAGGGTCAGATTGTATTTTGGTTAAATAAAATTACTAGGAATTATCCGTACTGGCGGTCCCGTGGACTAAGATGTCGGGACAACTAAATACTGAATCGTTGAAGAAAGGGTAGGCCTTGGTTTAAATCTCAGTAAGTTTATTGGAGGGCGTCTTTCACATAGGATTAATCGTTTTAGCTGTATTTTACTTTCTCTTGGAAATTGAAGTTGCATTTTTTTAGTAAAGTAATCATTCTCCTCAACCTTACTCAGTGGATCCAACCTTCCAGAAGCTTGGTGTCAAATGCTCAAATAATAATAGAGGAAGTTTAGGTTTCCTCTTTCCCATTTATTAATTTACGTTCTGGAGTTAAGTTAGTTTTCTTGTATTGATATAAGTAAAATAGTAGGTACCAACAGATTAATTTTAAATACCCACAATAAAAAACAGAAAGAAGTTGTTCACTCAAAAACAGTATATCTATAATAATTTAGGATTTCATGTTAATTTTAGGTAGATGTTATGTATATTAATTACATTCTAAAATTATCGACCAATTAAAATTAATAAACTAGAAAAATTGCAGTCTAAGGAGTCAGACTCATCCTGATTGCTTTGCTAGTGATAGAAAGGTCCAGTCTGATGTCCTATTGGTGTTTTTTTTTTGCTAAATAACTCCACACTTTCAACACAAATTTGGGTACATTTCCTCTAAGTTAAAATTTCTACATTCATACCCCTTTAGTGTAGCTATTTTCATATCTAGGAAATGTGATATTAGATCTACATATTAAAAGAACTTTGTATTTTCTTGAAAACAAACCTTAAAAATACTTGATTGGGCAAATTGCAATTCTGAAGCCAGGCTATGAAATAAATAATCATGTAGTAGCTGCTAGTATCGTTTTTCCAAATATTTATGATTCAAAGCTGTTATAATTATTCAAGACTGATATTAAGATTATTTTTGCTAGGCTCAATAAAATTTCGTGAATTTCAAAAATAGATTTCATCATGTAATCTTTTACTTAATCACACACTTAGCGTACTAACAATAATTAGCAATTTGACAATTGATGATAATTTTCTTATTGAACTTAATTATCTATCTGTTTTTTTTAATTACATTTTATTACAAAATAATGAATTAATTGGTTTTGTAAAATAACGTAAATAGAATTGATACGTACACTCATAAAAGCTACCATACGAAGATTGCTTCATTTTTTAAACTAATTATATTAAAAAATAGTTCTTGGCTTCGTTAAAACATTGTATTCACAATTTTTTTTTTGAGGAATTGTTTATGTGGGATGCAAGGGGAAGTTTTCACGAAATAAACATACTTTATTTTTTGGCTAAAATAAATTAAATCTTTTTATATATTTAATCTAATTTCTACGTATAGTTATTTAAATAATAATTGAATATTCGTCATGAGCATAATGAGATTTGAACGAAAATCTTTTAAGCGAGGAAGAAGGTCATGGGCAAATTCCACTACTACCATTACACATATTCCAGCAATGTTGAGATTTCATTATGTAGAAAATAAAAATAAAAATAGTTATCAAAGCAATATTTTATTTATTTTGACCGTAATAAAATAGTTTTTGCTAAAAAAAACTTGCACCTCAACTCTCTTTAAGCTGAGCTTGAAGCTTTGTGGTTAATTGAAGCAAATATTTGCGTAGATTATAAAATGTATTAAATCAATTTTCAGCGAGCCATAGAAACAATGCCCAGTCTCTATTCAGTACCTATCGAAGGATTAACATACATTTCCTGAACTAAAGTACGCTTTCTAACTCACCGGGAATACTAAAAGGCCCCATAATGAATGGTTATATATATATATACTTATATTTGACATAAAACAGCTCAACTTTCTGGCTTGTTGGTCGGTGCTTCACTATTAAATACTCCACCTACTCCCCACGTTACCTTGTGGGTGGAGGGTCAATTAGAAGACTAGAGAGTGAGTTCCTAGTTTGTATTTTAGTATTGAGTGGAATTATTTTACTATAACTTGTGTTTACAACTTTATTAATAAGTATATTTGTTGAATTGTACCTTTCTTATGAGTGTTGAGTATAATATTTGTATGGAGTTTGCCTATAAACATTTAAAAAATAGTTCTTAATAAATATTAGTAATTTATAATAACAATAATAGTAAATTATTTATAGTTGGTGAAATGTCACTCGAATCTAAAGGCATCTGATTTATTTAAGAAATACACTTAACTCAACGCACTAGTTGGTAATTATTTTATAGGAGATTATGTTGTAAATAGCTAATAACTATAATGGGTTTGGCTTTGATACATAGCTTTAATTGGTAGCTAAAGTAATATTAAAGGATTGAAATCAGTCAGTATGTCATACCTGCTATCCAAATCTAATCATGAAAATAGGATGGAGATGAGGAGGGAAAACGGTCATAATATTTAAGAAAAAATAACCTTCAGAATACCCAACTTGAGGTTTGAACCTCATTATTACCCGTCAATATTTATCTTCTTGAGATTTGAACCTCTTTATTCCCCATCACTATTTATATTTTTGAGATTTGAACCTCATTATTACCTGTCACTATTTATCTTCTTGAGATTTGAACCTCATTATTACCCGTCACTATTTATCTTCTTGAGATTTAAACCTCATTATTCCCCGTCATTATTAATCTTCTTGAGATTTAAACCTCATTATTGCTTGTCACTAATTATCTTCTTGAAATTTGAACCTCATTATTACCCGTCACTATTTATCTTATTGAGATTTAAACCTCATTATTACCTGCCACCATTTATCTTCTTGATATTTGAACCTCATTATTTCCCGTCACTATTTATCTTCTTGAGATTAAAATCTGATTATCTCCCGTCACTATTTATCTTATTGAGATTTGAACCTCATTATTACCCGTCAATATTTATCTTCTTGAGATTTGAACCTCATTATTACCCGTCATTATTTATCTTCTTGGGATTTAAACTTCCTTTTTCCTTGTCACTATTTATCTTCTTGAGATTTGAACCTCATTATTACCCGTCACTATTTATATTCTTGAGATTTAAACCTCATTATTACCCGTCACTATTTATATACTTGCGATTTAAACCTCATTATTCCTTGTCACTATTTATCTTCTTGAGATTTGAACCTCATTATTACCCGTCATTATTTATCTTCTTGAGATTTAAACTTCATTATTTCTTGTCGATATTTATATTCTTGAGATTTGAACCTAATTATTACCCGTCACTATTTATCTTCTTGGGATTTGAACCTCATTATTCCCCGTCACTACTTATCGCTTTAAATTCATGAAACTGTATTTTATCCGTACCAATCTACATCTTAGCTTGGGTGGCATGCTTGTTTGCTTAGCTAAGGGTAGTTTACTTAGTTTATTTAGACATAGTTAAAAATAAAAACATTTAGTACTACATTCAGTCAAATACAATTTAGACAAACAAAAAAACAGTTCTTAAAATAATAACCTTAACAAATATATTCTACTAAGTGTAAAGGGACAACCTGGACATTATCCTAGACCTAACCCCAGTACCTATTTAAAAACTGGGGCGTGCTACCCTTCTTATCTCTATTCTCCTATCTTAACAATTCCTTTTTATTTATTAACTTTATCAATTTAGCGCCTAAACCTAATGTCCATATATTACCGTCTTTTTTTTTCTTCAGCTAGTTAGTTCACTCCGGGTATACTACGCCCCCAGTGCCCCACCCCACTGGATATCCCTCTGCTACCGGATCTGGTGGTCCCGGGTCAGCAAGAGCCCCAACGGGGCTGGGCATCCCCTTATACACCGCCTGGGGAGGCGCCCTATCAAAGATCTCGCTCCACCTACCTTCTTCACAAAGCTAACGCCATGGACCTAAACCTAACTTAGCCTATATACTAATTATTAGAAAATAGTACATTTAATAAAAAATAAAATAAAGCTTAACCTAACTTATCCTATTCACTTCCTCGAGGCTGCGGTCTTTTCCTGGTCCTCTCATAGAGACGACTGTTGCCAGCCGACGGAGAGGGTCCCCGACGCTCCGTAAGCCCGCTCACTCGACCCTACTACACACTTGTCTCCAAGTGTGGGGATCCACTGAGCAGAGGGGTGAATTCCACCATCAACTCATTCTTCCATCTTGGCTCTACCCAACTAGAACTGCGGCTCCCCACGGTTCATAGGAGTTTCCCACCTCCAGAATCCAGTGGATGCCGCACTCAGCTGGGCTCCGGATATCCAGGAGTCTCATCTCGGTCCACCCTACAGCCTACCGTCTCACTCCATATATTCTGCCAATACATTTCCGCTACCAGTTATGGTCTTCAAAGTCATCCATGTCTTTCCCGTCACCACTACTGGTACTAGTCTCATCGCTACTACTGGTCGTCCCTACCAGTTCCCTAATCGTTAATTCTAAATTTACGTCCTGCCTCCTGTCACGTCGTCTCCTCTTTAAGTCTTTCACGTACCTCTCCCTCTCCCTACGTGACGCGTCATCCGCAATTCTGTCGAGAAGTCCCCACCTGTTCACATCCCACACTACATAGTACACAGTACTAGCCTGCAGAGGCACCTGCAGATCAGCCCTTGATTCTAGTGTTTGAGGGCATTCTAATACGATGTACTCAGGCGTGGCCTTCTCTCCACAATCACATTTGTCACTATCAGTCATTACCCTACTAAAAAATGTCGCTCTGTACGGCCCATGGCCAGTTATGTAATGGACCATTCCCGTTGATAGCTCCAAATACTCTATCCTCATCCGTTCTCTTACATCAGGAAAGATCCGGTAGGTCCTCGTGCCCGTGTCACTCGCGTCCCAGTCGCTTTGCCACTCATCCAGGAGAGCCTCCCGGACCTGTCCCTTAGTACTCACCCCCACTCTGCTCAGTTCTCCTACCTTAACAAAACAACCCTTCCTGAGCCAGTACAGAGCAGCTCTTTTCCTCATCTCCGAGTACAACGGCCAGATACCCAGGGCCACGCACAACGAGTCAGTTGCCCACGTCCTAAAGGCGCCAGAGAGCCTAAGAAGTACACTCCTTTGCACGCGTCTCACTCTTGCTCTCTGTACCACTCGCTTTAATCTATGCGCCCAGACACTGGCTCCATAGCCCACGATGGAGATTAGCAGAGCCTGGTGATAAAGCCTTATGCACCTCATAGGTAGCATAAACCTCTTATTTCCTATACCTATGATCTAATTCATCACTCTTAATGCCCGAACACATGCGTTCTCCACGTGCGCAATGAAGTTCCTCTTCTCGTCAAGAGTGACGCCTAGGTACCGGGTATTCCTACTACGTCGTATACTCCATTGGTCCATTTTTATCATCGGATACCTTTTCAAATCTCCCCTAAATAGCACGTAGGTCGTCTTTGCTGGCGCCAAGCTTAACTTCACCCACTTACACCAAGAGTTAAGCCCTGCAAGCACCACCCCACTCTTTGTCTCTAGATCCATCCTTGTCCCTGCCTCCATTATCAGGAGAACATCATCAGCAAAGGTGACCACTCCCGCAGCTACAGGGAGAGCTTCCACTTCCGATAACCCAGGCTCGAGCCCTAAGTCCCAAAAATTGGCCCACAGATCGATCCCTGTGGACATCCCTTGGTTAGCATCTTACTTACCTTCATTCCTGGACATCTCAGGGTAGCATACTGGTCTCTACAGTAGTCCTTAAAGACCCTGTAGAGATCTCCCGGACACTGTATTTCCCTCAATCTCTCAAACAACGCCGGCCACCACAGATAGTACCGTGTTTGATTCCTGGCATGGTAGAGTTTTTTTTATCATTAGTTAAATGATGGTTTCACCTTTCACAGTGATATATTAACGACCGGGAACTGGGTGTTGTTTGTTGTGTCTGGTCTAGATTTAAGTTATTATATAAGTCGTGTGCTAATTTAATCAATCGGTTCAGATAGTGCGCGTTAAACAACTCAAATAAATTAAATAATCACAATATTTTTAATAACTTTTTTTAAGTATCTATTACTTAGTAATATTTGATATATTATGAATTTGGTGATTCATCTAAAGATACTTATAGTTAAATGGAGTTAATTTTTAGAAACGCTTCTTAAACACATTGGTTTTCGTTTACGTATTACAAACTAACTTAATCTAGAACCATGTAGAGTACTTAGTATTACGTAAAGTTTTGCCACCTGTCTAACAGGAGAAATATATCTTGATAAAATTCCTTAAATTCTTTAATTTTTTATAAAAAATATATAGTCGATTAATTAAAACATTTACAAATTTTAAATAAGACATTTTGCCCTGATCGCAACTTCTATGGTGGGCTTGTGTCTCAGGAAATGGTTTCTTCCTGGTGGCCGAGGAGGAAAAGTTAAAAGGGTGTGTGAGAAAGAAGACACGATGAAGGACATTAATTTGAAGGGGAAGGAAAGGAAAATAAGAGAGGACAGAGAATACCACCTGACAAGTCAGGGTTTTGACAGAATCCGGTAGAATCTACGGTCGGAACTTTAAGAATCAAGCACTCCCCGGAGATCGCCATGACAGGTTATGCTGACAAGAAAACACATTTCGTTTACTTTTTTTCCCCTCTTTTTTTTCTTCACCAGTAGCAGCCAATAGGTCGATGCTATTGTGTGGACTAAAGTTGTTTACTCTCTTTATCTTATAAATCTAGTTTTCTTTGAATATTCAATAGTAAAACTAAGCTCTTTGGTTGAGTAATAAAATAAGGTTGTGACGTAATTAATTATTTGGGATGAAAGATTTTTGTTATTCAAGTCATTCTTTCCGACCAGATTATTTGCATGTTCATACTTTGAGGGTAGGATAAGTAAGATAAAATTTAAGAGGAAATGTACACACTATTGCTCAGTAGTCCTTAAAGACCCTGTAGAGATCTCCCGGACACTGTATTTCCCTCAATCTCTCAAACAACGCCGGCCACCACAGATTGTACCGTGTTTGATTCCTGGCATGGTAGAGGTTTTTTTTTTATCATTAGTTAAATGTGGGGTTCACCTTTCACAGTGATAAATTAACGACCGGGAACTGGGTGTTGTGTCTGGTCTAGATTTAAGTTATTATATAAGTCGTGTGCTAATTTAATCAGTCGGTTCAGATAGTGCGCGTTAAACAACTCAAATAAATTAAATAATCACAATATTTTTACTAACTTTTTTTAAGTATCTATTACTAAGTAATATTTGATATATTATGTATTTGGTGATTCATCTAAAGATACTTATAGTTAAATGGAGTTAATTTTGAGAAGCGCTTCTTAAACACATTGGTTTTCGTTTACGTATTACAAACTAACTTAATCTAGAACCATGTAGAGTACATACTATTACGTCAAGTTTGCCACCTGTCTAACAGGAGAAATATATCTTGATAAAATTCCTTAAATTCTTAAATTTTTTATAAAAAATATATAGTCCATTAATTAAAACATTTACTAATTTTAAATAAGACATTTTGCCCTGATCGCAACTTCTATGGTGGGCTTGTGTCTCAGGAAATGGTTTCATCCAGGTGGCCGAGGAGGAAAAGTTGAAAGGGTGTGTGAGAGAGAAGACACGATGAAGGACATTAATTTGAAGGGGAAGGAAAGGAAAATAAGAGAGGACAGAGAATACCACCTGACAAGTCTGGGTTTTGACAGAATCCGGTAAAATCTACGGTCGGAACTTTAAGAATCAAGCACTCCCCGGAGATCGTCATGACAGGTTATGCTGACAAGAAAACACATTTCGTTTACTTTTTTTCCCCTCTTATTTTTCTTTACCAGTAGCAGTCAATAGGTCGATGCTATTGCGTAGACTAAAGTTGTTTACTCTCTTTATCCTATAAGCCTAGTTTTCTTTGAATATTCAATAGTAAAACTAAGCTCTTTGGTTGAGTAATAAAATAAGGTGGTGACGTAATTAATTATTTGGGATGAAAGATTTTTGCTATTCGAGTCATTCTTTCCGACCAGATTATTTGCATGTTCATACTTTGAGGGTAGGATAAGTAAGATCAAATTTAAGAAGAAATGTATACACTATTGCGTGAAGGATGGGAGGGAAATCATTAGGGAAAAACCACTGTATAAAGCTAGCTGAGATTCAAACACTGACCTCTTTATTACCAGAAAACCAAACTAACTAGGCCTTAGATTTAGACTTGGTAGCCACTGATGCAGGAAGTTAATCACCAATGAAATTGGGGCTCCCCCTTCCACAGCTATGTGTTAACGGTCGGGCTATAGTGTGTTGTGTCTGTTCTTAAGCTAATTTAGTTGTTTAACTATTGTGTTGATATTATCAGTTCGTTCAGAAAGTGCACATTAAAGACCCCTAAGAACCCTCTGAAGTTCAAAATTTCAGGGTTTAATTAGTTTATTAGTTGTAGGACAACATATATATTGTGTTTGGATTAAAAAATGCGTTTTACAAAACTGGTACGGCAATATTTTTTTTTCTTGCAATTTTCTTTTTTGAAACGGTTTGTTCATAAATAGAAGCATGTTAATTAATTTATTCCTTTTATATACACGTCTCCTCTATAATTTCAACAGTTATCCCATATCGATAATATTGACATTTTTAAATAGAAAACCGCTGGATTCATAACAAAAAATAAGAAAATGTAATAATCAATAAACATTGATACATTATCTTAGAAGGATTGTTGAAAATATTAACATAAAAAATTCCCTCGTTCTCGAGAAAAATGATATTTCCAAACGTATGATTTTTCCTCAAGAACTGTCTGGTAGCTAGCACCATCTACAGTTTCCATGATCGATCTGTTATTGTTGGTGCGGAAGGATACTTTGGTTGGTTGTGAAGCCACGCCACGCCTTTCACCCTCCCGCCAACCATCCCACTAAATAGTTTTAAGACTTGCACTCAACAGGGTCAAGGGCCTTAATATCCGTGGTGATGGACGTGAAAGCTTGGTAACGTGTATCTCTCTCTGTCTCGGATGGTTTCAAACTTAGTAAGTGCAGCTGCCTATTTTCTGATGAAGCTTTGCTGTATTGACCGTAATAAAAAAAATTAATCAAGCGCCACGTATTACTACTCGTAAGGGTAATACGCTTTAATAATAATTACGCTGATGGGTTAGGAATAGGGAAAGTTGAGCTTTGATGAAGTGAATCCACATTTGCGTGGAAGGAGAGTGGAGAATAATTAAGGAAAAACAACCCCTAGTTCACACGACTGAAATTAGAAACTCAATCTTCCCGTCCTCGGCAGTCTAGCTCAATACGAATCTAGTGCGGTACCTAACTACTCCACCGAGATGGATCCGTAATAATTGTTGTGTTTACATTTTATCGTTATGCTTTACTATCAATAGTTAATAACGTCAAATGTTGAATTAGGTTAGGATGGAAAAATGTAATTTCACTTTTCTTCAAACTTCCTCTCTTTGTTGGTCCAAACGACTTATCCTTTAAAGTCCAGTTTTCAAATAAAGGGCCTGTTATAAAATACAAACATAAAATTTATGTGAACAAATTAAATAACCCTATACTAGAATACTAGTATTAATTAATAGGTATTGATAATATTGATCAAAAGTAACAGATGTAGATCAAATTATTTGGCGTATGAATACTTTAAAATAGATCCAGTAACTTTTTTGTGTGTCGTATAAGGCCCTTCCTTTGAAAATTGGACTGCACTAAAATTGCGCCAAACACTCTGTCTATATTTGCTTAAACGGGCTAATTTTTGGGGGTATTACACTAAAAGTACTTCGCTTCTAAATTGTAACACCAGTCCATTCTAGTTAAAGGGCACGACCCATCATAATATTGAGGGTAGTGTCCTCTACTAATATTTAATTTCAACTTGTTTAGTATCTACTACTATATATCTTGTGGGCCGGAAGCTTGAGAGTGCTTGAAGTTGATTGTAGCCTGGGTATTTAGAAGCCCAACATTTACGGATGTACATAGCACACAGTTTACATTGATTGCAGCTACAGTAGCTCAATGGCTTCTTTGGTGCTGACTGGCAGCTCACAGCTGACGTCTGACAGTCAAAACTTAGGTATAATATCTAAATTTTGGCCATCACAAGTGACAGCTGCTAAACACATGTTTTTTCAGATCATATGGTTTGGCGTAGGGATACATAATTTGGTCTGGTAGCTTTTCAAATGTTTTTATCTGTTAGCTGTAAGCTGTCAGTCAGCACCAAAGAAGCCATGGGGCTACTGTAGCTCACTGTGCGACTGTGAACTACCACTCGACAGTTTCAGCCTCTCTTAGGAACTACGTAGCTTCGTGCCGATTTGTTCGTGGATGAAAGAGGAAGGTAACATCCAAAATTGCGACAGGCTGAGAATGAGGTTGTTTTGGACAATTGGTTGTCAAGGACATTTCCTACCTGTGACGCCGTGGCAAGTCAAGATATAATTTCCCATGTTAATGAATTTACGTTTATATTCTGCGATCTTTAAAGATATAACGTTGAAATTGAAAAAAAACAACATAAATTCTTAAATAATTATAAAAATAGTCCAACTGAGTCATAAAGTGACTATTTTTTATCTTAAAGTAGTTTTATCGGAAAAGTTTTTTTTTTCATAAATCCTATACAACTCAGGCTATTTGGCTTATTCAAGAAAATGTCCTTTAGGAATCTTCCTGCCAGGATGTATTTAAAAAAAAAGTCCATGGTAGCATTTGTATATCTAGAATATGAAACAGAGAAAAGGTAATTTTAAAAACCAAGTCAATGTTTTCAATGCGCAGATAATAAAGTGAATGTACAAACTCATAAGAGGTTGAAGGGAAGTGTTGTTAGTGGATGAACCAGAGGCTTCATAGGGTGAAGCGCTCATTTACCCACTCTATTTATATTCCATACATACTAAGTGTATATTGCTTAGACTGCTTAGGTGCTTCAAGTTAAGGTACATTCAATTTTGCAAATTAGCCTAGAAACTTCTAAATAGTCAACGTCATTAACATTTTTCATGAAATCACGTGAATAATGAATGCAGCTAGTGATTGTGTATCGCAGATTCTTACCAAGGACAGAAAGATGAATGGGCTACTCTGGAATAGTTATAATTAGACACATTCAGACTATCAACAACCTTACTTTCTGTCTGACCCTTTCACTGGTGTAGCCCAACCTATTAAGGACCTTCGCCCTGTCAAGTGCAAGTCTAAAACAGACTTGTGGGATAGTGTGTGGGAGGTTGAAAGGCATGGCATGGTTTCACGACCAACCAAAGTATCCTTCCGCACCAACAAGAAAAGAGGGATCACGGAAACCGTAGATGACGCTAGCTATCGGACAAGTCTTGTGGAAAGATCATACGTTTGTAAATAGCACTTTTCTCAAAAACGAATGAAATTTTCATGTTGATATTTTCAACATACCTTCTAAGATAATGTATCAATATTTATTAATTGTAACATTTTCTTATTTTTTGTAATTAAGCCTGCAGTTTTCTATTGAATAATCTTGATTTTATCGATAATTGATCATTATTAAAATTATAGAGGAGGTGTGTATATAAAAAGTATAACTTAATAAAAATCCTTCTATTCTTAAACAAACCATTTCCGAAAAGAAAATTGCAAAACAATAAAAATTATTGAAAATAACCGTTTGTCTCTATGGCTTTGCATTTCCTTGCCAAATGAAAAGGGTCAACCGCCTTAAGGACAAACACTAACCAGCAGTAAACTAACAGTCTAACCAGTTTTCCACCAGATTGAAAGTGTTAACGATTTCGATGATTTCTCCATATGTGGAAGTAAATAATTTTTAAAAAATAGAATGATTTTCATGTTGTTTATTTAAGTCATGTCACCATAATCTAGTAGTCTAACGCAAGACCACCTGCATTGGTTATCTCTATTCAGACAAAGTCTTAAACATCTTCTTGTCAAATTAGGAGGTCATGGTTTGAATTCATTTGAGTGTCTTATTGTTTTTCTTCCCAAAAGTTTTCCAATTCTTTGTCTTTGTCTATCTTCCTCATGATTTACTCCATTCGTGTAGATATGCGAATATATTTTGTAGCCTTGCCTTTACCTCAACATAATCTCTATATTAGAGAACTTCAACTATATGAGCTAGTTAGGCATGCAGCAACTACAGCCCTCCATTATTCAAAACCCTATATAAAAAGTTTCTGAAACAAAGTTGTGTAGCTCAAAATTTTCTAGAGTACTCATGAAAGAGCAGAGTTAACTTCGCAATGAAACAAAAAAAAATCTACTTCAAACACAGAATATGAATGTTAACGCTACAAAACCCTTTAGAAAAAAACACACCTGAATAGAATTTTAAAACTTGAGGAACATAAAACTCTTTATCATCACGCGCACTAAAAAAAGAGCTATGTTGTTAATTCATCTTTAATTAGGACCAACATCCAGTTTGAAATAGACTTGAGAAAAATAAACAAACAGTAAATAAAAGTTGTTCCTTCTTTTATTGGAAGTGATCAAGATAATACATTAATGACCTAACAGTGTGACGTGGTTTTTGTTTTCATCCTATGTACGATTTTTTTTTTAAATATGGCTTGCACGTTAATAATCTAGCTAGCCTCATCAGTGGACACGTGGACTAAATGTAAATCTTATTTAGTGTGGTTTTCCGGTAAAGGAGAGGTTGGTGTTCGAATACCAACCAACTGAAAGTATTTTTTCCTAAATGTTTTTCCACTAAACCTCAATTAAAATAGGGTGATTTTAATGTCCCAAGACTAAACGTTTTTCATCCTCCCCCCAATAGTGTTGTTAAAAGTGGTTAACCCGGAAAAGTAGTAAGACATAAAGCATATACACAATAATTTAGCTATAAAAGGCCTAGTTTGTGGCGTAAAAATGGGTAGGGTAATTTTATAGGACATACACGACCATTAGCGTGGACAGAGGACGGGGGGGGAAAAGTGATGAATCACATCAGTTCACCTCCTATGTACACAGAAAATAGTTAACCTCACCATTACCGGCAATCCTAGCCAATTAAATTCTGAGGGATCAAGAGAGACGTAACGTTCAATTAGCATTCACACCCACCTCGGTGGTGTAGTTGGCTAACGCGCTAGTTTTTTGTTGAGCCAGACTTCCAAATACGGGGAGAACAAGGTTCGACTCTCGGTCTGGTGAACTGGGGGTTCCTAAAAGGTTTTCAATTTTCCCTCTACGCAAATGCAGGTCCACTTCCTCTAAATTCAACCTTCCCAATTCCTAATCCATTAGCGTAATTAGTACTTAAGAGTATGACCCGAACGGTTAGTAAGACACGGTAAAAACTTTAAAAAAATAACGTTTACGTAAACTTCACTTAATATTCATATAACGTAACGTCACGTAAAGGTCCTCGAGTTTTTAAGTGATTGATTTTTTCAAAATAGATTGTTTGAGAGTGTTTCAAAATATAAATATCACTATTTACGTGTTTCCTAAACTGATAAATTTTTAGATTGACAGAATATAATGTCTTTTTTACCAGGAAAACTCATTAGTTTGGAGTGTAAGGGAACGAGTGAAATGGTTTGCGTTTTTACAATTTGTATAGGAAAACATTCTGTTATTCAAAAATAAATGTAATATGGCTCCATCAGAAATAAAGAGGTTAATTTTATTCACACAGTTATATCATAACAGTTGATGAATATCTGTCATAAACATAGTGTCAATAGATGACAAACTTTTTAAATGAAAATAAAAAGTTGTCATTAAATTCCAGGACACCTTTGACAGTTGTTCAGCAACTGTTGACGTCACACTGTAAAGAAATATAAGTTTCGATTTATATTGGAGCATTATTCTCTTTAGTTTGACCAAAATAAGTTTAGCAAAAAAACTGCAAGAACACTGGTATTTTCACTCGTCCCCTTTAACACTACCGTAGTTTACTGATAGACATTTTTAATTTCTCACTATCTTACAAGTAGATAAATTATTGTGATCGTCAAAAAAATAGAACTCGAGATTTTGATGAATTTCGACATTTTACGACCCCCCAAGACCAAAAAAGTTGTTTTGAATTTCCATCTGTTTGTACCTCCGAATAGAGCCTAAACTATTTTACCGATCGGGCTAAAACTTGCTATCTAGCGTTTTCATAGGGTTGCCCCGAGGGTTTTGGAATTGGATATCTAACCCTAAAATTAAGGGTAGTTTACTAAAGGGTAAAAAAAAGTAGATTTTATTTAAATGTTTGTTATAATTTATACTAAGGTAAATAAGAGAGTGTATACGATTGTGTCCTACCATATATTTTGTATGAAATGTATTGGTTTTTAGTGGTACATCCAGACAACTTCATACATAATTATATATTAGTTAAATTAATTTTAATTGTAGTAAGGAGAAGTAAGAATGAGAATTATAAGGAACGCACTTGGTAAAATGACACAAGTGTCTAAGGAGTGGAATTAAATCACAGTTAAGGAACGTTTTTTGTAATACACCTTTCAAGTATCATTTAAAGTATTTTCCCGATTACACTTCTTAATTACATCCATTCTATTATATTTAATAAACTTATAATATCGATTATATTAAAACCACGTTGATTGATCTGGTCGACATTCTTGCTAATCATCAATTATATAATTAATTATCTCTTTGGTTAATATAGTTGTAACCTCTTGACCTGATAACAAGCTCTAAGCATTCACATCTTTTAATCGTGTTGCTATGTTATCAGGAAAATTTTGATTTCAATTCTTAACATATTTCTTATGTAGTTCAACATTAATATGTTTACATTATGTATCAGTCCTTGTAATTTATATCCTAGATTTTATTAAATTATAATTCTTGTAATTAGTCAATACAAACTTATTAAAATATTGATTATTCTTATCATTTGTTGTAAATGCATAATTGCCCTTGTTGACTGTTCTTATATTTTATTAAATTGATCTCATGTAAATATCACATGTAACAACACTCCTAATCAGTTTAACTATATACAACTTCTATTTAGATAATTTCTAAAAAAATAAATTAATATAATTTCATTTCTTTAATTGAACCCTGTTCAACTATTGGTTTCCTACTTTTAAATTCAAATTGCTTTTGATCTGTTTATAAATGACTATTAAGAAAACATTTTATGGAATCTTAATTGTATAGTTCCTGTCATATTGATAGTTAATAATTAATAAATTTGTTTAAACTGCATTTTGCCTTTGTTGACTGTTTCCTAGATTCTAGTAAACTGATAATTTAGTCATTGTTATTTGTGTTAACAACTCTAGTTTGTCACTATCTATTTACAACTCTTGTTTTTGATATATTTCTAAACAATTTTTATAATAATTTCATTTTTTATGAATCTTGTTCAACTAATAGTTTTTTCCTATTTTCAATTAAAGCTGCTCGTGATCAATTTATAAGTAACACTTAGGTGAATAATTTATGTACTTACATGTGTTTAAATTCCTGATATATCAATTTTTAACCTTGAGTAATTAATTATTTATTACTTCCATCAATTCATATTCTTAATTGACTGCATATGTTTTAACAATCTCCCCTTTTATTAAACACCCCCTTTTTTCTTTTTCTTTTTTTTATGTTAATTGACTCTGAAGTGTAACAACTAGTTAACAAATTGTCATTTTACCAAGTACGTTCCTTATAATTCTCAAAATTATATATTACTAAAACTCATCTCACGTAGGAATTATCTTTCAAATGTCCAGCTATTTTTATCAAATAGATAATTACGTTAGAAAAATATTACTCTTTATATGTGGTACATATCTTTATAATAATTTCAACCGGATCGGCTGTTTTATAAGACACATTACAATGATGATATTTCTGACATATAAAATTGACAGGTGAATCGTTTGTTTTACGAAATACTGCGCATTCTTTTAAAACAGAAAAAACAAAAGAGGAGAAAATAAAAGGAAAGTAGGGGGTGGAAAATAAAATCAATGACAAACCCAATTTTCGCTAACTTTCCTCTTCCTCTCCACTCCACCTCCTCATAACCCCATATTAGTGTTCTCTTTGTGCTGGTCAGTACGTTGTTTTACCCCGTGCGTGGTCCGTAAAATTATACAAAATGCAAATGGACTGCGAGTAAAATGTTTGAAATGTACCGGACAATGTAGCGGAGTGCAGCCAACTAGACATTTGAAATTACACCAGATAAACACATTTTTTAAAAAAAACCATGCAAGTCTAATTTGAACATGCATTTTATATGTGAGCCCAAGTCCAGTTTTAGTGACCGAAGGATTAATTGGGTTGCCTACCCACTACTGTAAAGTAAATCACGTTAGAGTTTTTCTTATTAATATATTTAGTATTCTTGGAAGTTTTTCCAGCCAAAGCATTGAAAGAAAAAATACTGATCATTAAATAATACCAACGTCACAAATATTTATTTATCTTGAATGTGTTTTTTCTTTTTTTAAAAATGTTTTTATTAGTTATTGAAAACTGTCAAGACTATTGTGTTTTTGTTGAAAACGGTCAAAAATGGTCTTCTTGGAGTCTATGTGCGGATGTATAGTACAAATATATGTTTTATTAGAAGGGGGTAAACACGCAGTCAAAGGGGTGAACAGCCGTTAATGTGAGAAGAGGGAGTGCGAAATTATGATTATTTTTAAATCAAAAATATATGAATGTACATATTTGAAATATATATGTTTTAGATATGTGTATAAGATATATATATATGCTAAATATTTCAAATATTTAGCTTATAATGTATATATTTAAAGGTTTATATATGTGATGTGGGCCAGAAAAGCATGCCACGTGTCGCTTGAAGAGATTATTCAGCAGTGCGTAAAATGTCAATTCGGGTCGAATTTGATGGTCTCTAAATTTCAACGCCATCTGTTGGTTCGAAACGTTAACTACGATCTCAACCAGTAAACAGGATTATCGTTACACTAATAAAACAAGAAATCTAGCTTTAAATAAGGTATTTCATGAGAAATGAAACCATGCCTTAAAATTTGGCAGCCATTTAACACAAATTTGTAAAAATAGATATTGATGTTTGAAATATTACAAAAAGTAATTATAGATAAGAGAGGTAATTTTTAAATTTTAATAATCAAATTTTCTATTGGGAGTAATAAAAAACAGGAAAATGATTTTTGTGACATGTGGCATGTTTTCCTGGACCGTATCACACACACATGCCATGAATAAAAATATGTTGACTACTATTTTGATAATCACAATATTAAAAATAGATTTAACTTTTTATGTATTATTATTATTATTATTATTGGGTATTCTGTCTTGCGACAGGTCCATTCATTTTGTCAGTAAACTTAGACCGCCAATGCTCACTGTCCTCTCTCTGCCTCTCTCCTTGGTTCCTAGAATTTTCTTATTTCCTTCAAGTCATCCAAAATTTGAATCCTCCTTATTCCTAAAATCATCTTTCCCTCAGCCTTTCCTTCTATGAAGACGTGCAGAAGACATTTACTCCTAAGAATGAGTACGATCCAGTTTGCTTTGCACTGAAGAATAACATCCAAAATTGTTCTCTTCTCACCCATTCGTCTTGGGACTTATACATTTGTTATCCTGTGTGTCCACCTGATCTTCTCAAGTCTTCTCCAGGACCACATTTTAAAGGTCTTCAAGTTTTATTTTCATCTTCCTAGGAGTCCAAGTTTTTACTTCTTACAGAACGATGCTTCAAATGTACATTTTATCAGTTTCTTCCTCAGTTTCGACCTCATCTTGTTGGTCAGCAGTAACTTCTTCTTGTTGAAAGCTTCCTTGGCCATGCTGACTCTTGACCTTATTTCCTCGGTGCAGTAGGCATCCTTTGTCAGCCAACTTGCCAGATACTTGAACTGCTTTATGTTTTCCATCTCTTGGTTTCCAATTTTGATTTTCAGCGGCTCTTAATTTTTTTGAGATCATCATCACTTTTGATTTTTAAATATTTATTTCCATGCCATATCTCCTCCCTATCATCATCAACCGGTCCATTAATTTTTGCAACTCTTCTTTATTTTTATCCAGAAATACTGGATCATCTGCGTATTTTATTGTGTTTCTGATGCATCCTCCTATCCTAAAATTGTCACATCCTTCTAGAGATTCCCTGACCAGCTACTCCCCATGCAAGTTGAGGAGACAGCATACCTGTCTCACTTCTCTTACTATCTCTACGCTGTTGGTCTTTCCATCATTCAGCCTCACCTTCAATCGTTGTCCCAAGTACAGGATTGCAACCAGCCTTCTGTCACTCCAATTTATGCCAATACTCTTAGTATTTATGCAAATATAATTATTTTTACTATTACAATTATATAATTAAAAAGGGAAAAATCCAGGTGACATAATATGTATAACAAATCCAGTAAAATGTAAAATTTTATTAATCGCATCGTTTTGCGGACGTCTCGTGGCCTCTTGTATCTTATCCGGTGTGAGAACCTTCAGGGTATTGTTCTCGAAACGTCAAGTTGGCAGCAATGTCAGTGCGCAGATCACGTGTCCCCGTGTTGCGATGTTTGCATGTTGATGAGGCCATCGCTACAGGGCAAGACTTAATTGAGATTTACTGTAGAATCTACCTGGGAGGGAAATAAGGGGGAGGGGACGGGTGGACGGAGAATCTGGTAAATGAGAGGGAAATTAAATACTGTTGTTATATTAAGCCAGGCACAATCTGATTTACCAATGGGCACAGTAGTTACATGATAACGGCCACTGTTGTAATTTAGTAAACACAGCAATACATCATTTTGTTAACTAAACGAATTTAGAATAAGGTTTCTATTTTTTATGGAGTATGATTTTATATAAACACTAGTTTTTTAGGATTGACTACGACAGGTTTATTATAATATCACCCTGCCTAACAAAACATAGCCTTCAATTAATGAGTGCGTATAAGAAAAGGCTTGATGTACTGACTTAATTATTTTATTAGATTAATTTAAAAATGATATATGAAAAGGCGCGTACTATTGGCAATGGCTAAAAATGGGTTTTACCTTGTTACAATAATTGAAAACACAAATTTAACCATAGTTTTAAAATAAAGAGGACGCCAAGGTCTACAGGTTGCAAATAGATTATAGGTATGAAATATACATTCTCTTTAAATAACCTTATTAATATTTTTGTTTTTTATTCAATGTTATCAGTGTAAAGCAGTTCCCTTACACAGGCCTTGTTTATTTATTAAATATCAAGTAGCATTATTATTGGCTACCACCTATGTTTAAATTATACGTGTGGCAGTATTCGTGAAGGTGTCAAAAATATTTAAAAACTCTATTGTAATTTTGACTTTTTACAGCATATCTTTACAGTAAGAAGGCTGATTTCATAATAATGTAATAATGAACATCTCCTTCTAAAATACTTTTATACCTCCTCATTAATTTGTGCTGCTTCGTCATTTCGCACATACAGAATGGCATTATAAATATCAGTTTCCTAAACTACCGAGGCTTCTGTCAACATTTCCTCTAACTTTTATAATTTATTTTCTTTTAATTGAATTCTTTCAATGTTTCAACATCCAATTGCTTTAGCCAAAAGTGGGAATTAATGTGAATTTCCTGTACATTATTGTTAAACTTTATAATTTAAAATTCTTTCCACAACGGATTATATTTAATGCTTGTTCGGACGATTGCTTACCTAAGAGCATGCAGAAGAATTGATTAACATTACCTGAAATCATCCCCCAAATTTGAAACTTTACTCCCAAACGGAATTATTCATCATTGCCTATTCTGCAACAAATAATTGAATGCATCTATTGTATGGCTCGGAAAAATGGTTGACTTTTCACATACTAGCAGTTTTGACTTTGATAACGCTTTCATCATTCAATGTAATCATAAAGCAAATTTTTGTCCTGCGTTCTACGTCACTACATGCTAGTGCAAGATTTCCTTCCTTATTCATGTCATACATATCTCGGATGTTTTCTGGAAGGTGATGTGGAGGTTTACTCTAATTAAGTTCTTCTCCCTTTCTGCCTTGTAGCATCGGTACGTTTAGTACATCTTGGAGAGTCAAATTTTCACAATCAAAACATCAGGGATAATGATTATCGCGTTTCCTGTCAAATACATCTGAGATCAAATAATCATTTTCGTGGTTTCTTAGGCTTAACTAGTAAACCAAATACACAAATGAAGGCAAAAATCTTTTTGAGACGATATGGCCTTTTAAACATAAAAACTTATTTCTGTTAATATATCCTGCCACACACTTGCAATTTTCAAGATAAAAAAAATAATTGAATCGTTATTGATTTGTCTGAATATATATGTATGTAAATGTTATCTCAAATTAAATAATTATGTTGAACGTTAACTATGTAATATATATTTAGCAAAGAAACATTTTTGGTTTATTTACAAATATAATTGTTAAAAAAACACTCTGAAAACACGTCACTATTATAATCTGCAATATATATCTCTTTGGCTTTGATATTGTAATTTATTTTCTAGTCTCTCTTTTCTTTTGAAGTGTAAATAACATGTAGACTAATTAGAATTATTTTATAAATCACGTTTTTATTTTTTAAATTTTTGTTTCTATCTTTTTTTATGTTTGAAAGTTTCATTCACCACCTCAGTGGTTCTACAATTTCACCATATTTCAGCTTTATGGCTCATTGAGAAGTGCAAAAAAATTCTTGAAAGTTCTACCTACGTAAATATATAGAGTACACCATTGTATTATTATTAAAATAGATGACTTACCAGATGGCGTAGCCTAGGTTAGGATAATATAATATATAATTACCTGCTTTGGCGATCGTATGGGATAAGGAGTCACTATGGAAAAAAAACTTTAATGCATATGTTGGGGATGTTGGGGTTCAAATCTTGGTCAGGTGTGCTAAGGGATGTTTCCCTAAAATTGTTTCCCACTGTCCCTCCACGCCAATATGGGTACACTCCCTCTAAATTCAATCTTTCTAATCCCTATCACATTAATTTATTATTATTTAGCACCGCGTCTTACTACCCGTTCGGGTTATACGCTTTAAGTAATAATTACGCTAATGGATTAGGAATTATGAAGGTTGAATTAAAGGAAGGGAACCCGCATTTGCATGGAGGGAGAGTGAGAAACCATTTAGGAAAAACCACCCCTAGTTCGCCCGACCGAGATTCAAACCTCGATCTCCCCGTCCTCAGCAGTCGAGCTTAACACGACTAGCGCGTTAGCCAACTACGCCGCCGAGGTGGGTATATTGGTAATTAATTGGTTAAATACTCGCAACGGTGATAGATTTGTCTAACACGCCATTATTGACTAGACTGGATTGACGTTGCTGAGGAGATATGCTTATAAAAATCCTGAATTGAGGATTTTCCTTTAATGGTTTCCCATCTCCATTCACGCAAATACAATTAAATTCCTTCTAAAATTATAACTTCCTTAGCTATATCTCACTAGCGTAATTAACGTATGCGTTTAGCCCAAACGATAACTTAGCTCAGTCTGTAACGTGTCTATATTTTGAATTAAGGGTTCTTAGTTCGAATCTTGGCATGGCAGAACATTTTTTTCAATGGTGAAATGTGGGTTTCACCTTTCATCGTGATGAATTAACGGCTCGGGGCTATATTAAATTGTGTTTGTTCTAGATTTAGGTTAATTTATAGGTCGTGTGTTGATAAAATAATTCGATTCAGAAACTGCACGTTAAATAAGTTATCTCAAATAATAATTTTTTTGAAATTGAAAGAAAATTAATATTTTTTAACTTTCTTGCAACCCCTTGAAGAAATGAGTTATTGTGATATTAAAATAATTTAATTCGAGATTTTGATGTGTGTTGACGTTTTTTGTGGCTCAGAACATGGAAAATTGGTTTTCCTGATCCCATCTGTCTGTCTGTACATGTTTTGGTTTTCAAATTTGTAATTTTATTAAAATTTATTGACTGCCATAATTATTGTTTTTAGAATAATTTTAGCTTTTATCTTTTAATCCTTTGTTAATAGTCTTTTCGTACGTAGATACATGGAAGCTACACTCCGTTTACCCTGAACTATAGAAGTCTCACCTTGGCGTATTATATTATGACCCTAGCTTGGAAGCTATATCATAGTAGAATAATGTAAGGTAAGACATCTATCTTAATGAGTAAATGAAAGATACCCCCTCCCCCAGTTTACAGGATATAAAGAAATAGCAATTATTTGAATGGATCAGTGAGACATTCTTTGATTTGCACCATATCATTTATTTACTTATACTCTCACTAATACTCGTTAGCATTTGGTATTTTCTTGAAAAGGTATACTAAAAAAAAATATAATATACTATTGTGAAATCTAATAATTCAATATTGTCCTACTTGTAATTATAATAAATAGTAATTTTATTTTTCATTTTTTGAACATATCTTATTATTTTGCCTCTCGCATCTACAGTAACTTCTTCTCATCCAAACTCTTCTACTATTTAAATTTTTAAAATATTCTCAGTATCTATTAAGATTATGCGTGAATGTACTAATGAGTTATGTATGGGGAAGGTTGAATTTAGATAAAGTATAACCCATTTTCGTGGAGAAAGATAGGAAAACCATTTGGGAAAAATCACCCTCAGCACACTCGACCACGATTCAAACCCCTATTTCCCTGTCATTTGCAGTCTAGTATAACACAAGGGTGACGCCTTAGACCACTCAGCCACCGAAACAGGTACAAGATTAAAAAAATTGATGAAAGGTGGAAGTTAGAGGAAATGTATTCTATTATTCGGGGAGGGATAGTGTTAAACTGTTTTAAAATAAATACATTATTTTTATTTATACAGCACCATGCCTTACAACCCCTTCGGGTTATACGCTTAAGTACTAATTACGATAATAGATTAGGAATTGTGAAGGTTGAATTTAGAGCAAGTGAACGCTCATTTGCGTGAAGGTATATTGGAAAACCCTATAGGAAAACCAACCCCATTTCACCAGACCGAGATTCGAACTTTTATCTCCCTGTCCTCGGCAGTCTAGCTCAACACGACCAGCGCGTTAGCCAACTATGCCACTGAGGTGGGTCAAAAAATCCATTAAATTCATTGAGGTTTTGAACCTTGTCCTTACCAGCACAAGAAAACCAGACAAGATTAGACTGATACTTTTACCCGTGTGACCACCAGTTCGGATAGTTTGATTAGCTATAAATTGATTTCAGTAAATTTCTCGTTCGAATGACGGAGTGTGCCGACAATTGCAACGTATTTTAACCTGACTATCTTCTTGTAAGTCTGAGTCCTAGGTTCTTCGTATTCATTTTAGAGAGGCCACCCCATTTGACCCCGATCTAAAGAGAAACATTGTTCTAACTTCTGCGTTATCAAGGTAATCTTATCTGCAACGAAAATACGTCGTTACTCACTCTGAATCGGTATCGTGCATAATTTTTTTTAACTACGAGGCTATTCCTTAAATGTACAGTACACGCAAGCTATTTACATTAATACACGCATGTTTTGATTTCTTTTGTTTGATAAGTATCATTGTCAACGACTTTTTATATTAATACATTATACTAAACAAATGTACTTACTTTATAATATATTTTATTACAATTTGTGTTAGTCTTATTTAAAACTCAACCACCAATAAATAAACAACTCACTAACAAGCTTTTTTTTAAGAAAAACATTTCTTTTCATAAATATAGACATACTAATCATATATAAAGTTTAAATATATATTTATATATTTTTTCAAATTATTTTATAGTTTAACGACCTTTAATTTGAGTGATATAATATTAATTTAGAAAAAAATATCTTTGAAGTATAACCATATAAGATGTAGCTGTCATGTTTTAACTAAATCCATAAAATATTTAAGCTTTTTCCCAGGGTCAGACAGACATATAGACAAACAGATGGACAGACAGAATTTTATAACCTAATTTTTTAGGATTGTTATCACATGTAACTTTAAGAATTCCTAGGTCAAAAATTAAAACGATTACAATATTTTTTCCATATGAGAACTTAAAAACAGCGAGTAAATAAATTATTTATATCAAACGAAGCGTTTCATCATTTCAAGTTAGTGTCTAGTCGTGTAACTTTTATGGTTAATTATTCTCTGAATTAATTATTCCGACCACTATTAAATACTTTGTTATTATTTATGGTATTAATTACAAATAATTACTAATGAAATACACCTATAAACTCTTACATAGTCCAACAAGCCATTTAAAAGTAAACTCACGGTTCAAAAACAAATAATACTTTATTTCCATCTTCATCCTTGAACCATTAGAGTAAGCTTCTAATTACCTTGTGTAAATGTCAAAAATCCTTCGAATACAATATATTTTTAGTACTTAAAAGGTCGTTTCAAAGCCAGCGTGACATTTTCAATATTTTATTTAGGAATAACTGGCTATATAAAATAAAATAAGGTGATCTGGTGGTCTAGGGATAAGGTGTCAGACTTCTGTGCTGTTTATCTAGGGCTCAATCATTTGTACCGGCACAAGTTTATCTGATTGACAAACCTTTCCTTCACCTCTGACAAGATTTGTATTAATCACAACTTATGAATGTGTGAAATGCCAGGCCTCCACCGTGGTTCGAGTCCCACGTTAAACTGTAGGTCATCCATTTCTTCTCATAATCACCCTACCATTAAACATCAGCGTAAGTTAGTATATCCCGATTGGGTAGTATAAGCGGTGCTAATAATAATAATAATAATAATAATAATAATAATAATAATAATAATTTCCTTTATTATAGCGCTGGCCAACAGTCGTAAGACCTATAACAGGCCAGCACTGAAAAGTACACACGTACATACCTTATAATACATATATTTACACAAGAAAAAATGATAGACAAAAAATGGCTAAATAATGTTATATACTGATGAATAGTTACGAGATAAAAAGTAGTTAATAATAATAAGAATAAAAAGTAACATTAAAAACAAATAACTAAATAGTAAGCAGTAACATAATGCAAAAAATAGATCAGAATATTGTAAGTTTAAATAATATAGGCAGAACCTCTACATGATAAATTATTGATATGGGACATCCTTAAATAACTCTCTGAGTTTAGCTTTCCTTTTATGATAAAAGTCAAATTCGACAAATCTAGAATTGGCGCTATGGATACAACGACCTATAGGGCTCGTCTTATAAGAGCTATCGAGGAAAAATAATTTAGGATTACGAGAAGCCCGAGAAGGGATATGAACGCCTACATGATCAAGGGCAAATTTGCAATAAATATTGTTATTGAAAATATTAAAAACAAAAAGGGCATCACAATAAAGTCTACGCGAGAAGAGAGTTTGGAGCCCTAAGAGGTTTCGAATTCTGTCATAATCATAATAAATCCGGTTACTAAAGAATTTATCATAGCATGCAGCAACAAATTTTCTTTGAATGTTTTCTAACCTAAGAGAGTCAGTTAAGGTAATGGAATTCCAAGCAACAGAGGCATATTCTAACTTAGATCTAACCAGGGCGTAATACAAACATAAAAAACAGTCAACTTTCTTAAATGATATAGTAATAAATTTAATAAGCCCAAGTAATTTCAATGACTGGGAAATGACATGGTCAACATGATAGTGGAAATAAAGTTTGTTATCCAGGAGGACACCAAGATCATTAATACAAAGTGTACGAACTATGTTATCACTGCCCAATTTATAAGTAAAAAAGAAGGGATTAGTTTTCCTAGTAAAAGTTATAGATTTGGTCTTAAATTTATTGATAGACATTCCATTTTCCAAAGACCATTGTAAAATACCATTTACATCATTTTGTAAATCTATACAATATGCTATTGATTTGATAGTTTTAAATAATTTTACATCATCAGCAAAGGATAAATAATCAGACGAGTTCAAATATTTACCAATGTCATCAATAAACACATTAAAGAGAAGAGGACCTAAGTTAGAACCCTGTGTTATGGTATAATAATAATAATAATAATAATAATAATAATAATAATAATAATATAAGGAAGCTTGACTGGGGCACGTTGTTTGAAATAATGATACCTCTAAATGTAAAAATAGTATGAAAAGCAAAACAAAATGCATTATAAGGAACATATTCTTATTTAAAGACGGAAATAATTTATGTTAATGTCAAATTATGAAAAGATATATATAAAATGGTGGTGAACTGTCAGTTTCAAAGTACATTTAAAAAGTAATATAAATTAAATTAAAACTAAACGTGAAAATATATTTCATGTGCTGTAGTGAAATAAATCTTCTTAAAATGAGGTGGGAGCCATTTATTCGTTTTATGTGGTTGGGTAGCGTTCACTTTAGTTAAGGGAGAAATTAAATAATCGTGAGCTAAGATGGGTTTTAGGTCACTACCCATTAAGGTTTCGCTTATTTAATAGCTACGCTAGTATCTTAGGGGTGAGGAAGGCTAAATTTAAGGCCCTTGGCTCTGTCGAGTGCAATTCTAAAACCTATTTTGTGGAACTGTGGCTGGGAGGGTGAAAGGCGTGCCGTGACTTCACAACTGACCAAAGAATCCTTCTGAGCCAACAAGAACAGATGTAACACAGAAACAGTAGATGGTGCTAGCTTCCGCACAGTTCTTTCGGAAAAATCATACCTTTTGTAAATATCACTTTTCTCGAGAAAGAGTGAAATTCTTATGTTAATATTTTCAACACCCCTTCTAAGATAATGTATCGATGTATATTAATTGATACGTTTTCTTATTTTTTTTTATGAAGCCGTCAGTTTTCTATTGAAAAATTTCAATTCTATTTATATATAATCAATATTAAAATTATAGAGGAGGTGTGTATATAAAAATATAACTTAATGAACATGTTTCTATTCTTGAACAAACCGTTTCCGAAAAGAAAATTTACAAAACAGTAAAAATGCTTGAAGATAACCATTTGTTCCCATGGCTCTGCATTTTCACGCCATATGAAAAGGGCCAATAACCTTAAAGGAAATATATTCTTCATTCACGTAGAGAGAATCGAAAACTATTTAGATTAAAACCATCTCAATACACCCAATCGCCATTCTAAATCCAATCTCTATGTTAATGGAAGTCGAGTCAATTTCGAAAGTGATGCTATTTAAGTCCCAGAGATATTAGGGTAGATTAGAGCTATTGATCTCGGGTTCGATTACCATGTCCAGGTGTAATTTTTCAATTTCCAGAATATAATACTCGTACATCCTTTCCAAAAAGGCTCTTTCCATGTCCTAATGAAATGAAAGTATGATAGTGATCATGAAATGTTGGAGCCAACCAAGATCTTAATCTAACATAAACCTTATTAACCAAACCCTAGTGATCATAATAACTATTCCTCTTACGAGAAAAATTTTCCTTTTTTCAGCTGGGAACTAAACCCGGATCCTCTGGATCAACAGCCAGGACTCTGACCACTATACCATGGAGCCGGTGATTAGTATAATGAAACAATTATAGTATATAAGGTGTCAAAGTGAAGATAATCTGTAAAGAATGTCATCCTACTTTGTGGCCAATACTGTGATTTCATTGAACCTTAGTAGTAAAATGTTAGGTCATTTATCTAAACTCATGTTCAGATCAAGTTTACTCGCCTCTTTCCCTTCCCCCCAACTAAACATTTTTTCCTTATACTCCTTTCCTCCTCCTCCCCTCGATCCATCACTATCCCCTTCTCCTTTCGATTCTCTCAAGAATGAAGTCACCTCCAGGTCGCTATAGGAAATGTAACTCTTTTGAAAAAGGCTTTCGGTTATCCCTCAGAATCTTCTTCCATTTTCTTTCCTCCCCAATGATTTAAAGCTTTCTTTCTGAGAAGTAGAAATAGTTTGTGTCATCCTTTCCAAAGCCTGGTTTGCTTGACTAGTATTTTTTTTTTAAAGTGGATAGCACACTGTTACCAATCATACCAACTACTTTAAAGTTAACTGACTCATCGCCTTTAACTTTCTGAGGCAGCTCCCAGACTAAGACCATGTCTCTAAATGATTTTGTCCCAAATTTTTAGTAACAATGAACGAAATTTTAAATTTTAATGAATAAAAAACAAATGTTTTAATGAATTCAGTTATTAAAATGTTTAAATTTAAATCTTGTTAATATGTCTCGCTGCTTCTTCTATTCGATAGAGGAAGTGGCGAATACATTAAATATATATATATATATATATATATATGACAAGGAAGGGAAGGAACAAAAATAAGAGAGAGATGTACAATTACTATTATTATTTTTAGCACTGCGTCTTACTACCCGTTTGGGTTAGACTTACTTACGCTAATTTTAAGTGATAGGGTGAATTTGAGATGAAATGGAGGATCTACAGTTTAACGTGGAATCCGCACCACGGTGGAGGCCTGGAACTCCCCACACTCACAAGTTGTGATTAATACACGTCTTGTCAGAGGTGAAGGAAGGGTTTGTTAATCAGATAGATCTGTGCAGGGACCAAGAATTGAACCCTGGAACCCCAGCACAGAAGTCCGACACCTTACCCCTAGACTACCAGGTCACCAGAGATATACAACTTTAACAAATCAGTTTATTTAAATTTAAACAAGTTGATAAAATTACATATGGGTTTATCAGATCTTACACAAGACAGTCCTTTGTTTAGTAAGATACATTAAATCAGTTACTATTGACTTAATTATCCCAATAGGGAACATTTGAGTGAATCACCTAGATTATACATACAACCAACCCTAGCTAGGTAGAGTTTATATTACGAATGGGTGTAATTCGTTAAAGTAGAAATAACACTCATTCCACTACGAAGCCGCGTCTGCCTCAACAGAACGATAATTTAAATGGTAAGCGATTATTAATCCAAAGAAATGATTCGATACATTACTCCCCTCCAACCTGATAACGGCAGAACTTTAACCTACAAAGTATATAAAATTACAGTAGATAATTTCTAACACTAAAAAGTCCTAGTTTAAGGAGCTACATACCTGGTAGCTAGCTAGCATTAGTTAACTCCATTGTGAATTACGAGGTACAAATATTGCGCTCCTAGAAGAAGAACTATAGTTTTACAGATAGTTAATGGCGATCTACCAGGAATCTAGGCTGTTGAGATATTATAGCTGGTCTATTCCTCATCAGTACTGCCTGGTCGATAAATTGTATTTTTAACATTCTATCCATGTCTGGACACAAAATAGCAAGCAGTTAAATATTAACAAATACAAACGGCAACTGAAGGGGACCGAACCAACTGAACTATACCCCGCGGGCCACTACTCTAGACTAGTAGCACGCCCACAGGTTGAACACCGTAGAAAGCTACTCTATTATAATTATTAGAGACTGGTATTTTGGACACTTGTTGGCGTTAAATACTAATTATGTGTATATTTTTCAGCTTATCAAAGTCATAATACATCGATTTAGTGGATATTTTTTTTATCAAATGATATAAAATTTTCTGATGATTAAAAAAATTGAACTTTTAAATCCTTATTTTCTTAAATAAAAACACATGGGTAATTTAGTATATTTGAATAATTTTGAAATATATAGTGTAGTTTCCTATTTTTTAAAATTATAATAGATTTCGGCTATTTTTATTCCTATTTTGAGTAAGAAATAATTCGGAAGATCTTGATTTAGGAATGTTTGGTTCAGTCTCAATTTAATTTCTAGGTTTGATGCTATCAACAAGGTAGGGGTTGAAGGAAGTGGGGTTAGGGGGAATTCAAAGTCCTTACTTACTTCCCCATACTGGAGAAAATAAAATTTATACATACAGCTATAACATTAAATAGTTTTATTCAGATATTCAAATATACTGAGAGTGTAAAATATTATATTTTAAATGAATGAGTATTGGAAACTATATATAGATTAAATTATATGTTGTAAGCGAATCTAAAAAATATGGTTACTATAAATAATTACTTTAAGTGTTTTAACACTTTCCCTCCACGCAAATTTGAGTATACTTCCTCTAAAATCAACCTCCCTCATCCCTAACACATGATCGTAATTATAAAAGATGCGTACAACCCTAACAGGTAGTGAGACATGGTGACACACAATAAAAGTAGACCCAACATCATATATAAGTTTCAATTATCCTCAAAATGGGCCGTGCATAATTATATGGACTTTGAGGAAAAAAATTACACTAAAACAGAGTTGTTAATTTATTTGAGTTTTTTGGTTTAAATATCACCCACGCCTGTGGGTACATGTTCTTGACCAGCTTATTTAGTCTGGTTTTCTGGTGATGAGAAAGTAGGTGTAGAAATAACAAGTCTTATTTATAAATAGATTTTTAAGGTGGTTTTTTCTTAAATGATCGTAAATTCCACCTCCACACTAATCTATACGAGTGAGTATGCTTACTTTAAGACTTGTACACACTGGAAGGTGGAATAGCGAACCGAATGCCGAACCGCGCGAATTGCTGCAACTTTCCTGCGAAACCGCAACAAAGTCGCGCGCATTTCACCGATCCACCCAATGTCGGTATTTCGGTGAAACATCAAAGAGAGGTGTGTGAACGCGTTTCAATATTGTGGACAGGTAAACGAATATATTGATGAACATAGATTTTACTTCAACCTAGAAATGAGAAATAACAAAACATCTTTGATTTACGGTTCATTGAATATTGTTTTTAGAATTTAAAAAGGTAAATTTGAAACATAAATATATTCAGAGAGGAGTGGTGGAATCGTAGAGTGGGTGGTCCAGTATTCTAAAAAAGTGAGTAGTAATTTTATAAAATCTAGTAAAAAGTAATTGCAATTCATAAATATTTATTAAATCTGAGTTGTTGATATGCCATAGTATTAATAAAAGAATACATTTGTGCACAAATGTAATTTTTTTTACTTTTCTTCTTCAAAGCGAGATGGATGCAAATATATATATGGCTACGGATTCTTCTTCTTATTATTATTATTAGCACCGCGTCTCACTACCCGTTCGGGTTATACGCACTTACGCTAATGTGTAATGGTAGGGTGATTGTGAGATGAAACGGAGGACCTACAGTTTAACGTGGAATCCGAACCACGGTGGTGGCCTGGTATTCCCCACATTCACAAGATGTCTTGTCAGAGGTGAAGGAAGGGTTTGGTAATCAGATAACTCTGTGCCGGGACCGAGGGTTGAACCCCAGCCGCCAGCACAGAAGTCTGACACCTTAACCCTAGAACACCATGTCTCCCTATGGATTCTCGCTGATACGTATTATAATCCTTGGGTTTGGACTATAGTAACGGAAAAACAGCAAACCGAACACCCCCACCACCTGCCAATGTTTGCCGCGCAGTCTGGCGTACGGTTCACTGTTTGGCTCACCATTCCGCTCACTGGTGTGTACACGCCTATAAATGATATCGTCCTAATACTTATACGATGATTTGCATGATTAACTTTTATGTAAATTACCCGAACGTGGGATTATAAGCGCTGAAAACATTATCATAATACAGTATACATAATTCTAAATGTGAATAGTTTGAGTTAAATAGATTTACCAAGTGCGCAAATGTTATATAAATCAAACGTGTATGTCTCGTTGTGGCTAAGAAAATAATTTTAATAAGACTACAGTGTTGATTACGTTAATCTTAGAGTCTCTCATCATTAGTGTGTTTTGCTGATTCCACTTACAATTTAACAAACTTCATCAACGAATGATAGGACTACTGCTTTAGTATCGTCTTCTCTGGTTTGCCATTGATGAGGAAGTCAGTAATCCCGGCCGGATGCATTGAGGTTATTATTCTTAAATGATAACCCACTCTCATTTCGCGTACATTCTTGTATATGTCCTTTAAATTATACCATCTTTTTACTATTAGTGTAAATATTTGGATCCCAAAAGTGAAGTAGGATGAGAATCACTGAATAAAAAAACTAAACATAGTTGCAATTAATCTATATTTATCTGATATTCATCTGGTAAATCGGTTGCAGCAGTCACAGACGTCTAGGCCAAAGACCATACCAACCTGGTTTCAAAGAAAAAAATAAACAAGATAATATAAAGCCATGATTTTATTATGTATTTGTAATAACCAGTTTTGAAACACTAAAAAATGTATCTAAATATATAAATATTAGAATAAAGTTTAAGGTGTCTTTTTTCGCCAAATTCTTTGTTGGACGTGAGGGTTGTCCAACAAAATCTCTTGGTCATTTTAATTTTGTTAAAAAACTACTATCTATAGATGCTTTTTATTTGTCAATTTTTTCATAAATATGAACAGACAAATTATGTATGCGTTGTTCAAAATTTTAGGTAAGTAAAGACGTTTTTATCAAATTTATGTATTGAATGTGGGTCAATATGAAATATTTAAAGATGATAAGGATTCATATAATGCAGCCACGGCAAGCTTTGACTCTTTTAACAGTTAAATATCTGTTGTTGTTGTTATTATAATTATTGCTAGCACCACATCTTACTAACCGTTCGATTTATACGCACTTACGCTAATGTATAAGGATAGGATTATTGTGAGATTAAATAGAGGACCTACAGCTTAACGGGTGATCCAAACCACGGTGGAGGTCTGGAATTCCACAATTAACAAGTTGTGATTAATACACGTCTTGTCAGAGGGGATGGAAGGATTTGGCAATCAGATAAACTGGGTCGGAGCAAAGGATTGAAACCCGGATCCCCTTAACAGAAGTCTGTATTTCTAGATGGACTGGTGTGCTGTTTACTATTAATCATTGTGTCTTGTTCTATTGCTGTGCTCCAAGTAGTCGAGGTATGTAGTGCCTCACGCTTGACTCCTTTGCAACCTGTTGTACACGCATGCTTGAATAGCTATTCTCTCCCGGCGCTGTACGCCGAAACACAATTTAATGGTATTAGCATTGCTTTCCGGATGTAAGTGTACAGGGATTTTGTATTAACTTTGGCTCAAACAATATGTGCAGTTTTGGCTAGGAGTTCCCAAACACCCTGCATATCTGTTAGGCATATATAACTTTTCTTCTTGTTAAGTGTAAATATTTACCTTCAACATTTTATGACACACATATATCTATTATACATTCCAAACAAATATATTAAACATAGTACATTAATATATAGTTATTTAAATACGTATTATAATATTTATTATATCTCTTTCTGTACTTGAAATTTTGGCAAACCCGGGCATAATTTGTCTGTGTGTGTGTGTGTATATATATATATATATATATAAATGCAAAATTTACTCTTGGAGATGATATAATTTTTCTCAGTATACATTTCTCAAATCATCATCATCATCATAATTTGTTTCCAGCCTGTGGCCAGGTCAGATCAGTAAAATTCCTTCATCTACTTCTATCCTTTCACCATTATTCCTCTTTTGATTTCTTTCATTCTTCTCCTCTCACTTTAACGCGTCCTGTTATCTGCTCCTTCCTTTGCTTTCTTGCCCTCCCTTGCGGTCTTTTTCCTACACATTTAATTTCCAAAATTTTCTTTGACATCCTCATTATATGCCTAAACCATCTCAGAATTGCTTCTTCTACTATCTCATGTACTACCTTAATCCCCATTGTTTTCCAGATGACTTCATTCCTATTTTTGTTTCTCTTCGTGACAGCATACCTTCTCTCCACAAAATCCATTCCCATGACCTCCATTTTCCTAATTTATTTTACATTCAAAGTCCATGATTCTGCTGCATATGTAACAATGGGTACAACGTACGCCCTGTACAACACTTCCTTACACTTCAAAGGCACTTATCTTCTAAGGTCATCAAGGTTGACCCTATTTATAATGTTTTTCTCGTTAAAATACGAACCCAAATATTAATCAATATTAACAATAATGCCCACAAGAAATGTATATATTGTGATGCAAACATTAAGTTGAAATAGGGTCATATAAATTGGATCTAGAGTCCCAACTTGTTGTCAGTAGATTAAGCTCCCCATCAAGTTGTCAGCCCCCTTCTCTCTTGAGGGTACATGAACACTGGGGCCAGGGGAACTATGTCCACCCCCTAACCCTTAAACAGCGCGTTAATTAATCAGGTAGCTGGTTAAGTGATGCTCATTGTAATGGCGATGCAAATAGCCCTTCTCCCCCTCCACCAACACCGCACAAACATTACCGGTCACACACATAAATTTAGGAGCGTCATCACTCACGCCGTTGGCCGTCATAAGTCTTTGCTATGTGGATTCCTGAATGCTTAGGATCCTAGCTGTAAGCTCTAACTGCAACCATCCTTTAACCACCTCCTCTCTCTTTCTCTAGATCCTTGTTTCTTAAAGGGGTGGTGAAATGGTGGTTCCTTAGAGGTACTTGGAAAATTTAACGGAGACATTGGTTATTACCTACAAGTATTGTGACAAAATAATTCTTCTTCTTTTAGTTAATTCTATTTTAGATTTTCTATGGTAAAGTTTTTAATCACGAGACATTATTTTATTTAGCGTAAAGGCCAATTTTAATAATATGACAAAAACGTTACTAGATCTAATTCTCGAATTCATACATCAAGTCTTGTGATCTACAGCTGCTAATTTTGATAAATATTTTCAATACTAATAAGGCTAATAATGTAAATGCTTTAAATGTTTTTAAATGATACCAGGACAAGGGAATCGAACCCTGGAACTACTGTGAAGGTTTAATTTTTCTATGTCAAAAAGATTTTATTTAGATGCGGCTGTAAGCACACTTAACAACTATAATACCCGCTTCAATGGCCGAACGATTGAAGGCATCACCCTAGTGTTATACTGGTCTACTGAGGACAGGGTGCTCGATCCTGGTTAGTCCCCCTGAGAGTGGTATTTCCTAAATTGTTTCCCAATATTCTTCCACGCAAATGTGGTTATACTCCCTCTAAAATGCTTCCTTCCTCATCCCTACCCCATCAGAGTAATTAATCATTTAAGCGTATAGCCTGAACAAGAAGTAAGAGGTGATGTTTTAAAAAAACCTATAGTAGTCATTTGATCCATCACTGTTAATATAGTAAAATATTATAAATGTTGGTTACAAAAATGGTTGGTATTTCCTAAAAGGCCTTCACTATGAAAATTGACCTATATATCCTCACCAGAATGTTCCTTTACTAATATCACCTGTGTAAGTATGTTTCATACAGAGGATGTTCCAAGAAATAGGGAATGTATCAAAGGGTGCCAACCTGATAAAGCTTGGATAAACATTGATTTATACAATACAATTATCTAAAATAAGAGTGTATTTTTATTTTTTTGTGAATAGGGTTGGAAATAATTTTGTGCCAATCTTTTAAATTACGAATATAAATCCAAATCTAAATAACTAATTTATTTAGAAATTGTGTATCTCAATGATTGAATGATACGAATCTGATTAGACATATCAAATCCAAATAGGTCTCTGATTCATATTTGAAGGATTTTGATTCAAATTTTATTTCTAATGATTTAAAAAACCAACATTCACTTACTATTAAAATATGATCAACAATAATTACACTATACAATTTTAAATAATTATGTTATGTAAACCAGATTACATTTTATTTCAACGGATAGACGTGACCCCATTTTACATTAACGGATCAATTCAAGTAATTTAAATTATCTATACAAACTTATGCATTTTACTAAAATGTAATATATATATATTAATTTTACTAAATTATAACATATTAAATAAATCATCATTTTAACACTTATATTTTATTGGACTTAATGACAAAAATTGAAATTATCTCGCTTACTACTTAGTTTGAGTTTGACTTGAAACATTTTCACAAAAAAATAATAAGATTCGATAGGAAACACTTATCATTATAAAATAGGGCTATTTGTATTTGATTACTTCCAAACATTTTTCAAAACACTTTACTTGGTTTAGAATCGATTATAGTCGGTAAACAAATATTAAAATTGGATTCAAAACTGAAAATATTGTATTAAGAAGGGCTTAGTTAAATTATTTATAAAAATTAATTTTAGGCATATTTTTCCAATACAATTTTAAAAATAACTTATTAACATAGAAAGTAGCTACTGTAGGTTATATTTGCTCCCTAAAAATAAAAATAAAGATTACATAAATTAAATCAGCTTCTAAATGCTATCGAGTAGTACCATTTGGTAACCACTGATTGTGGTAGAATTGCCACTCATACTTCCATTATTAATAAAAAAGATTTTACATAATTAAAACACATCGTGTGTCGACGCATTCAGCATTTCATTTTTTCTCTGAATGTTCAGAAAAGCACGACAAAAATGGATATAAATAATTTACTAACACGTCTATATTTCAAAAGTTTTACTAGAAAGTGGAGGGGAGGGTGCACTCTTCATTAGATTGATTCATCCATTTCAGTCAAACGTAACAAAAAGAGGTGACAAGTGAACAATCGAACGAACAGGTTAACAAACCTTAAAAACGTCAAAAATTCCGCCCGCTTTCACAAAAGACGGGATGGCACACCAGCATACACAAACATAATTGAGTGTCACATCTAATTCACTTCCTTGTATTCTACTTTATTCCCTTCTTCCTTACACTCTCATTTAGTTCTCTATTAAATTTCTGGTAAGACCACTCTCAATAACAAATGATTAAAGATGAAAAAGCCAATTTTATCTTTTGCCTTTCCCCTTCTACCCAACCCTTTTGTTTTGTTTGTAAGAGTGGTGTCAGGGAAGGAAGAAAGCTAACTAAAGAATAAAAACATTTTCTCCTTTTTATAAAAATTGTCTCAATTTTTGTTATTTCTCTTTCCCTCGCCAGATGTCAGTCCTGAAGGAAGTGAAAGCTTTTATTAAAAACAATAGCCAATCTAGGGGAAGAAGGGACTTGACGAGACAAGGAAGAAAAAAAAAATTACAAGTTTTTTAATTCTTTTGAAAACTTTAATAATTGTTTCTATGAAAATTTTACGCGTTTCCTAATTCCACACAATGGTTTTTATTAAGATATCCAGTCCGGAGCTGTCTTCAAGTCTGTGCGAGCAAGAAAATGTTGCTTTTCTCTAATTTTAATTAAATAGCAGTTAAATGAAAAAAATAAAACCTACATGCTAAAAAAAAATCTAATAAGATTATGAGACTCGGCTTTGGGTAAATCCGTTTGGGCATTGTGCTTCATAAAATGGTTAACCCTCTTTCCCCCCCCCTAAGCGACCCTAGTTTAAGTCCTACTGGGATCAAAGATTTAGTATTCACTTAGTACTGGCTAGTCAATAGGGATTTGGAAATCACTATATCCGTGGTCTTCTGCTGTATCAACCCAACTTTTGTCAAGGTCCTTCTTGAGAAAAGAGAAGTTGTTTCACGCAAGAAGACCGGCAGTAGGCTGCTTGTCTTTTTTCCTACCTCTAGATCTTACACAAATATTCTGCTCTCTCTCTCGCTCTCTCTCCCGCATGCTTTCTCACTTCCTCTACAAGATCCCTCTTCACACTCCTTCACAAGCTCTCACTCCCACTTTCTCTTCCGTTCTCCTCAATTTCTCTCTCTCCCACTCTTTATTCCACTCTCTCTTCATATTTCTATACCACCTTCTATTTCACTTTCTCTTCCGCTCTTTACTACGTTTTATCTTACGCTTTTTAATCCGATTTGTCTTCCACTATCTCTCTTCCAATTTTTTTTCTGCTCCCTGTCCTAATATATCTTCCACTTTATCTCTTTCTCACTTTCTCTAGTTTTTCCCTTTCATTCTTATCACTCTTTCACCCTATATCACTCTCACTCTTTATCTTGCTCTTTCTTTTTCTCTTGTTCTCTCTTGTTCTCTCTTTCAATCCCACTTCCTTACACTCTTTTTCTCTTTGTATCGTTCTTTCGCTCTCTCTCCTTCTTTCTTGCTAGCTCTCTCCCTTTCTCTCACTCTCACTCTCTCTTGCACTTTATCTCGCTTTCTTTCTTTTTTTACTTGCTTTCGATCTCTAAAGCTATATCACTAGATATCTCTTACTCTTTCCCTATCTCTCACACTTTCTTTCTATCGTTCTCTCTCTGTCTCTCTCACGTGCAGATGTTCTAGGTAGGAGTGCACCTTGCTAATCAATCCAGGAAACATTATTTACCAATAGGATACCGTTTTAATAATTCAACGCCTAAAAATCTAGTGATATACCCAAAATATTATATTGAATAGTATAAATCTTCTATTGACAAACCCTTCCTTCCCCTCTGACAAGACGTGTATTATTCACAACTTGTGAATGTGGGTAATACAAGGCCTCCACCGTGGTTCGGATTCCACGTTAAACTGTAGGTCCTCCATCTCATCTCACAATCACCCTACCACTACACATTAGCGTATAGCCCAAACGGATAGTAAGACGTGGTGCTAATAATAATAATAATAATAGTAAAAATAATTTCTAGTTCCTTTATTATAGTGCTGACCAACAGTCATAAGACCTATAACAGGCTAGCATTGAAAAGTATACAATTACCTTAGACATATATATATTTACACGACAAAATAAGATAAACAATAATAGCTAAATAATTTTATATACTGTTGAATAATTACGAAAAAAATAGTAATTAATAATGATAGGAATAAAAAATAGCAATAATAACAAATAACTAAAGAGTAATAATAATAATAATAATAATAATAATATAAATCTTCAAACCATTTGCAAGAGCGATATAATCCAGACACATATTCTAATTTATTTAAAGGCATGGCCTGAGCTCAAACCAGTCTATTTATACAACATACAGTACAAATATAATAATACATATTTATAATAACCTTTAATAAGCTTTGTAAGGGATTCAGTCATTAGATCTTTCGACTGATATCCGGAAATTTGTATAATTCTGAGACAATTTGAAGATGAATCTCTGCTGAGGAAATATTATTTGCCTACAAAAAGCGTATAACTCCACGCACATTGACAAGAGACTAGTTTCCCAAGTGAATCTCCATTTTGAACTGTCCATGTGCACTTCAGCGCAAATCATGCTAATGACACAACCCTGAACATTAGAGCCATCTAATGAGTAGGCCAACCGCATTTTAGCTTTCAATTACATCGTAATGATAATTAATAGGATGTGTATTCCTTTTTTTCTGATCGACCCTCGAAAATGGAGACATGTTTATCAGGCTTGTATAAGCACCAGAATATCTCAGTTGGTAAAGTAGTAGCATTAAGTCATAAAGGTCAGGTTTCAATTCTTTATCGGAATTTCCGGCTTCAACGCGTGTTTGTGAGGTAAGAGTACGACCCACGTTATAAGACAACCTTGTTACCACCAAAGACTATTTTTTAAAGGGATTATTTAATAAATTGTAAAATCTCTTCTAAATGTAGTGACCGCAAACACAAGCAGGCTACATGTAAGGTGACTGGTGATACAATTAAAGTTTACTAAAAGGCCTATTGCACTAAGGTAAACTTTATGTATGTGCTGTACAAACACAATTTTTCAAAGTAATTTAATTTTCATGTAAAACAATGCAATAAGTCACCATAGTAATATTTAACTAATTTATTTACTCACTTCCTTAAATCTCAATAATTTGTTGTTGTTTTTTATGGGAGAAATTTCAATGCTAAGCGCAACGTTATTGTAATTTTTATAGCAAAACTATTTTGATCATCAAAAAATAAAATGTTACTCCAGTAAAAACAGAGTTTAAATTTATTCCCATGGTGATATAAACATTTATTAAATATCTGTCATAGGAGTAACGGCATTGGATGAGAAACTTTTTAAATGAAGGGAATAATTGGTCATTAAATACAAGGACACCCTTGATATTTAAGAAATGTTGAGGTCACCATGTGAAGAAAATTAAATTATATGTTTCTACTGGGACAATATTTTTATATTTGAATCTGCAGTATATCTGAATTCGTGGTATAACATACGTCATTATAACCGGGGCACATTGTATATCCAGCAAGCCTTCCTGACGACTCAGTCACGATTAAAGCAAAAAATAAATAAAATATGGAAGAAAAGATAAATTAAGGTGTGACGTCTTAGGACGAGTAGAGGGAAAGGTGGGTGGAACAGAAGGGAGATAAAGATACGCCAAGAAGACACACGGTCTCTCCACTCCGTCTGATGGATGTCTTTGTCGAAGTGGTCGGTTGTGAACAAGAGGACTCGAATCCTTACTAAAGTCACGTCATTAATCCCCTACCTTCTTTCCCCCCCTTCTCAGAGAAACCCGAGCGCATCCTCTTGTCTTTCAAACCTATATTGGGACATGCGAAACCGGGGATTAAAATTACATTTGTCATTTAGCAACGAATGATTTTTTTTTATAAGCTTTGGAAAAAGGGGGTTTATCGGAAGAGGGAATGAGAAAGAAGGGAGAATGGGGATGGTGGATTTTGTTACGATGCGCCACTAAGACAAAGAGAGGAAAGGATAAAAAAAATTCGACTTGATAAAAGTTAGATTTTTATAAAGGTTTCTGAAGCTCGATTAATTAATATTGCAAAAAATTGTATCCAAAGAAAATAGTTGAAAAATTACAGACACAAGGATCAAACTCTGAACTATTGGCATAGCGTATTAATGCTCTACTGCTGAGGCATCTAGGATTTGTACAACGCTCCTACATTCCTGTGAACGTCGATATACCGTTAACAAATATTATTCCAACTGATTGTGGGGAAAAAACTTAAACAAATCTTGCTGAAATGAATAGCTAACATAGACTCTTTGATGGTCACAAATTGAGCTTATTTAAGTGCTATGACATAACAAATAGAACAATTGCAGCTAAAATTTTATATCTAACAAACCGAAGATAGGTTAAGAAGATAGAATTTAATTTGTTTAAAAATAGTTTCTTTTTCTTCTTCTATATATTTAAATATTTACTTTTGGTCACAATAAAACCACTATAATAGACGGTTAACATATGAGTTGATTGATATATGTTTTAAGATAAAATCCTAATTTAAATTATATAAACTAATGGTTATTTGATAAAAAGATAGGTATGCATAAATAAACATATAAAATCATCTATCCAAACGTTTGAATGTATATAGATTCAATACAACCATATATTTTCCATACAATGTTAGTCTTCTTGTAATATTTATGTTAAATAAGGCGTGCTTATTTCTATATGTTTGTAACTAAACGCTAAGAGTTTCCTTTAACAAGTATTAAAACAGTCTATCTCGTATCACCGACACCACGGGTTAGACGTCAAGCTTGTGTACTCTGATATGCAGATGACGGGGAGATTATGTCTAGCTTCACGGTGGTGGCTCAAAAATTAAAGGTGGCGTTTTAAAATACCCATCCACAGCTAAACACCTTGGTTAATAAACTATAAAGAGAATATGATATGTTAATTTTGTTGAGATTTTCAGAATTATACTTGGAATATTTTTTTATAGTACTGCGTATCACTATATGCTCGGGTTATACCATTATACACTAAATACGCGAATTATTTTAGGAATTAGAAATATTATATTTGGAGAAAGTGTACCCGCATATGTGTGAAGTGAGAGGGTAGAACCATTTTGGGAAAGTCACCCTTAGTACAATACATCTGACCGAGATTCAAATCTCAAATTTCCCGTCATCAGCAGTTTAGTCTACTGTGAGAGTAGCGTCTTAGACAATGTGGCCACTGAAGTGGGTCTACTTGAAAAAAGAACGGATTAGTGTATTAGTACTAGAAGTAAAATTGTACCATAATCACATTAAGATACACTAGACCTATGTGTGTGTGTTTTGCACATTAATATAAGAATACTAGATGAGAGCCCCCCTATTAAAGAAACTCATAATTTTGTGCGAACTAAATTGATTTGATTTATTTAAATATAAGGTTGTATTTTAATGTAAAAATGGGCATATATTTTATTTTTAGTAACGGTTACAAATTAATGCTAATTTTAGTTTTGGCACTACACATAGAAAAGAAATTGCAGCTAAAATGTGCTTATATCTAACAAATCAAATATGGGTTAGAAATACTACATTTAACTGGCCTATTTTATTATTCTATGATTATTTAAATATCTACCTCTGGTCGCAATATGATCATTATAATAGCCGGTTACAATACATAATTTACCAAAGTTCTTTTGTTAAGAGAAATACATTTTTTAGACTAAGGGAATTATTTTTAGTTATTTGAATATTGATACCATTAACTAGCATTTAAATCGACAAAATGGACAATAATTAGACTTACAAAGTCAAGAGTCAATTTCGTGAAAATCTTTTATTTTGTGCATATAATATAATTTAGAAAATTATAAAATGAACTTTAAATATATACTCGTATTTATATTGATTTTAATGTTTTAACTAAAGGATCGTAATGAACTTTTCACGTAATTTCGATGTGTCTACCCACTGACCCTTGGTAATCAGCATCTTGCTTAGTCAAGCAGGACCTTGAGACATTTGTGGAATCCTCCCATGTCAAGCCACCGGATGAGAGGATTGACTTAACCCAATAACTTGTGGAATTACTGAACAAGTTTCCGGAAGTATCTATTTGTGTTATTGGTTAAAGGACTTACCAAGTTTGTGAAGTATTCCCTTGTATAGAATCTTATTGGAGACGTACTAGGTTGAGTCAATATCATTCCCAGACTGTTTTGGCTGCATCCTCCTCCAACTTCAACAAGACAAAAAGTGTGACTGGATTTTTAATCTAAGAAACAAAATAACTTGATTTGAAGGAATAAAGATAAAATGCCTGTCCGTATTGGCATTTTAATTTAAGAAACCAAATTGCTTGATTTGAAGGAGTAAAGACAAAAAGTCCTACTGTCTTATATTTCTTAGCCTATTAAATAATACATTATTTTGCAAACATAAGCAGTAATCACAAAACCACAATAACTTTTATATTATTGAACAAGAGAAAGGCTAGCTAAATCATGTTATATTCCAGTCCTGTTAACTATTGCTGTGTTTCTTTCAGCCTCACAGTTTTTTCCGGATGTTGATATAACAAAAGCATTATAGCAAGCCCGCTTTTCATATTTTTGTGTTTATCCAGAATGATGTCCACGGTGCTACGTCTATACCGAGACACACAAGGCCTCCCTCTGTGCCCGGAGGAAAAGACAACCCGGATAAAAGATAGATGGAAAGCTATCTCCGGTTGGCCGGAGACATTTTGACGGCGGACATTGCTTCATATCCGTCTACACATATTTCATGGTTTAGTATCTCCTGATTTTACGATAAAGGCTGACAAAAACGCAGCGGGGACGTGACTCGTATTGTCGACGGCTATTGATCCCGTGCGTTGTACAAGATATGTAGCTACCCTTATAAGACTACGCCCTCTGAAGGTGAGTGGTTAGACAGATTGATGTGTTTCGATGAGGCTTAATTTGTTCCTCGGTTATGTCCAAACCTATTTTGATTCACATGTTCGTTCTTTTATTCATAGATATTACAATAACTGGCGTTAAAGTTTGAATTTTAGTGAGAAATGTATCATTAACTGATAAATTATTTATAATTTGTTTTTAAATATAAACCTATGTAATTTGACTTTGAATCAAAAATAATATTCTAGATTGCCCACTTCAGTATATGAATGGCCTAAGGCATCACTCTTACTTTAGGACAGCCTGAAGAAGACAGGAAGGTTGAGGTTTTAATCTCGGTTGGGTCTAGAGTGGATTTTCCTAAATGGTTTCCTACCCTCCTTCTATGCAAATGTGGGTAGATTAGCCTTAAACTATGTCTTAATCATTTCTATCACATAAGAGTAATTATAGCTTGAACAGAAAATAAGACACGGTGATAAAAATAAACAAAAAATTCATTTAATAATCAAAGATTATTACATACCTGTCATTGTAAATTCATCATCATGTGAGCTTGATGCTACAGACTGCACTTAACATCAGTGCCAGTGTGAAAATTATATCAATCTGCATTGTGTGACAACTAACATCTCTAAGATATTTATAAAATATATGACATTCACTAAATGAAAGGACAATTAATTTTGTAAACATTATGTGTCAAAACACTCGTGATATATTCCTTACATTGAAAGGAAACCTTTTCTCAAATATGGAACAGTTTAACATTTAATAAATAGGTTTTAAAATGATTTACCAAAATAAAATAGTGTTTACTTTTTTTATGTAACCATTACTCTTTTTAATCATTATTTATACATGATTTAATTAATGAATTCTAACTACTTTTAAAGTGTTTGTCATGAAAAGGACTGGGAACTTTTCTTTGGATACATCGGTTTTCCATATAATTAGTAATCAGTAGATAATAAATTCCTCAAACCAACAGAAAATCAAACAAAGATATACAAGAGATTGTTAGTCATAGTTTTAAGTCCAATACACCAACTACCATTTTCATAAATGTCAAATAATTAACATGAATATCGCTAGTTCTAAGCTAGATTTGTTGTTTTAAAACACTATAAATTGTCTTATGTGTAGGTCTAAATATGTTATCATTTTGAACTTTGTTAGATATATAAATTTGAATAATTTGCTACCATTAATATCTAAAAATAAATAAGCTTTTCAATTCCTTTGGGATAAATTCCTCTATCTTAAGGTATGCGTACATGCAATAATTTAACACAGGAAGCTTAAGTTAAAAAAAAGAAGATATTTTTATATCATCCTTTCACGTGGCAGATTTATTAGAATTCCTTTCCTCCCCTCTTTTCATGAAGTTTTAAATTACCCCCTATTTTGCATAAAAATAGCATCAGCAGATAGATGGGTAATAAACGTGGGGTGTGGCATTTTCTTGCACGTTCCACAAAACTTAAATGAGCCAAACCAAGAATATGAGCCAACTCTCCATCTCAGATTCATGATATGTCTCATAAAGGAAAAAGAAACACATTAGCACCAAATTGAGTCGTTTTCTGATTTATATGTTTATTTTGAATGGGAAAGTTGTCCTTTAACTCATTATTTTTAAATTAAGATAATACAATGTACACAATATTACAGCCCTAATAAACTGTATTTGACTGCAAAATTTTAATATTCTAAATATATTTATAAAAAATAAATAAAAAATGAACTTTTAATTTATCTTCGCTGCAAGCGCTCAGCATTTTCAGGATAACATTAACAACCTTGTGATTTATATTTATGGTTGAGATTTCTCCACGGTGATAACTCTTGACAGAAAACGACACGTTATTATATTTTACACACCTTCACAAGGTAATTCGTTATTAATTACCTTATTATATATATACCAATTAACTCCTAATTCAAATAAAAAATAATAATATAAACATCTGATTGGCGTAACCACAATTTTTTTATAAAGTAGCCTACGCTTTTCAAGCTTCATTTTTGTATGTTTATTTATTTTGCAGATACCCCCACTATGATTAAGCAGTTCAGGGCGTCAGGCTTGCAATATAGATTAAATTTATAAAAGTCTAGGTGCAAATCTACAAGTTTTCCTAAATGCATATGCCAAGTTTCAATTTTTTGCATTTTAATTCGTTTTGTAAAAAAATCTCTTACTGCTGACCACACAATTTAAGATATCAGGCTTAAAATATATTAAAAAGCACAGACCAAGGGTTTCCTAAGTAAGCAGACCTAGTTCACGTTCCTTTTTTATACAGATCTTTGTTTTATTGGTTACACAATTCGGTATTCATGTCATTTAAGGAAGAACACTAAAATATGATTTAAAAAAATACCCCTGAGGGACAATCAATTAGGACCAGTTCCATAATCAGGAAATGTAAACCTTAAGTGTGGTGCTATACTAAATGGAAGATGAAACATTCCTAGACCAGAGTGGAATGGCCCGGTTTCGTATGCAAAACTGGTCCATTCCATTCGAGATTAGGTAGGTAACGTCCTATATTTAGGGCCAGTCGTATAACTCTTGGATAAGTATTAATCTGGGTGATAAATATTTTTATCTGTTCGATAATTTAAAAGTAAGTGCATCTTATGACCACCAGATAACATTTATCTGCCAGATAAAATGTATTTATCCATCACATTTTAATTGGGAGGTTTAAGTACCTGATAACATTGATATAAAAATTAAAATTGGCGTTGCCATAGTGACATGTTGTTTTTCATGAGGTTTCACATATCATAATATGTTTTTATGTTAAAATCTTGGTTCACGTGTTTAGAGAACAAAGGCCCAGGATTTAACTATATATAAAGCAAGAACATTTAATTCACACTTTTATAAATATCTAAAGCTATTTGTAGAGTTATAGTTAGTTATATAAGAACCAATTATATAAATGTGAGTACAATAAATAAATTTCTGTAAACGTTGTACCAAACCATTACCCTTTTTGGCAAACACTGAAATTTGAACTTGCAAACAACTTAGCTTGTGCGTCCACACGACGCCATATGTTTCCTTGCACTCCTTTAGCCAACATTATTTAACAAATGTTGAGCGTTCTCACCTCTAGCTGGGTTATGGTGGTGGCATCAAGGTTCATACGCATGCGCGCACCAGTAAAAATAGTATCAACCTTGCGTTTTCTGCATAAACATATATTTATCCTACAGATAGCTATATGGAAGATAAATTCAGTTCGTAATACGCCTAAAATATTAAAGTGGCTGATAACATCCATCTGGTTGCTAACTTTAATCTCCTGATGGAAATATTTATCCGGTAGTCATAAGTATAACAACGAACTTGTGGCGTACTCAAGCTATGAAATCTACTCTTAGTCTTTAATGAATAAATATCCCAAGTTTTCACTTTTTAAAATTATTTTGGCGTTATTATTATTATTATTATTATTATTATTATTATTATTATTAGCATCGCGTCTTACTACCCGTTCGGGTTGTACGCAATTACGCTAATGTGTAATGGTAGGGTGATTGTGAGATGAAATGTAGGACCTACAGTTTAACGTGGAATCCGAACCACGGTGGAGGCATTCCCCACATTCACAAGATGTCTTGATTTTGGAGTTACCAACCCCAGTGATCACCTGGTTTAAAAATTCAAGCTTAGAATTTATGCGAAATTAAAAACCAAGATTCCCTAGGTGCACGCCATAACCCATAAGGTTTCTTTAATTACGTAGGCCCATACTAAATTTACGCTTTCACTTTTATTTTTAAATTTTGAAGATACTTGGAATGGAGATCTTGTTACTTTCTCGCTATTTTACCGGTAGAGAAAGTATTGTGATCGTCCAAAAAATTGAACTCGAGATTTTGATGAATCTCGACGTTTCATGACCCCCTGAATCAAAAAAATGTGTTTTTTGAACTTCCGTCTGTCTGTCTGGACTTACAACTAGAGCCTAAACTATTTTACCGATCGGGCTAAAACTTGGTATTTAGGGTTTTCGTAGGGTTACCCCAAGGATTTTTTTGGAATTTTATATCTAGCGCTAAAGTTAGGGTAGTTTACTGAAAGGCAAAGAGAAAAAAAGTTGATTTTCTCAAAGTAGGCTGTAACCATTTTTATTAAATTTCATTTCTAAACATAGCGTGGATTAACTTTTTTTAATATTATATATATATATATATATATATCTCCTGAACTATTTAAGATATGAAATTATTTATATTAAGAAATATATAGGTTTATTTATATTACAAATATTTTATTTGAAGCATATTTTTATAAAACCAATAACTTTCAGGCTTACATAAAATATTTAAAATTGTATAGTGTAATTATTGTTGATCATATTTTAATAGTAAGTGAATGTTGGTATTTTAAATCATTAGAAATAAAATTTGAATCAAAATCCTTCAAATATGAATCAGAGATCTATTTGAATTTGATATTTATAATCAGGTTCGTATCATTCAATCATTGAGATACACAATGTCTAATCAAATTAGTTAGTTAGATTTGGATTTATATTCGTAATTTCAAAGCTTGGCGCAAAATTATTTCCAACCATATTCACAAAAAATAAAAATACACTCCAATTCTAGATAATTTTAATGTCTTAAATCAATGTTTAACTAAACGTTATTAGGTTAGCATCCTTTGATACATTCCCTCGGAACATCCTCTGAAACATCCTTACACAGGTGCTATTAGTAAAGGAACATTCTGGTGAGGATATATAGTTCAATTTTCATAGACAAGGTCTTTTAGGAAATACCAACCATTTTTGTTACCAACATTTATAATATCTTACTATATTACTAGTGATGGATCAAATGACTACTATGGTTTTTTTAAATCACCGCCTCTTACTTCTTGTTCAGGCTATACGCTTAAATGATTAATTACTCTGATGGGTTGGCGATAAGGAAGGAAGCATTTTAGAGGGAGTCTAACCACATTTGCGTGGAAGAATATTGGGAACCAATTTAGGAAATACCACTCTCAAGGGGACTAACCAGGATCGAGCCCCCTGTCCTCAGCAGACCAGTAAAACACTAAAGTGATGCCTTCAATCGTTCGGCCATTGAAGCGGTTATTATAGTTGTTAACTATGCTTACAGCCGCATCAAAATAAAATCTTTTTGACATAGAAAAATTAAACCTTCACAGTAGTTCCAGCGTTTGATTCCCTTGTCCGGGTATCGATTTTTTAAATTAAAACATTTATCAAGGATAAGTACTTACTTAATCTTGCAAAATGTCATATTTCTACTTTTCTTAATATATGAGTTTCCGCACTGGTGTTAATGCGATTAAGGCATCAAAATCTGAATATATTTATATTAAATAAGATAGATATAAATCAATATCTTATTAAAAATATACGCTTGAAGGTCTGAATACTTAGTTGATTTTTAATGGTAAAAGTTATTTGTTTACCTGAATACATATTTCTATAAATGTAAGATCAAATCAAATACATATTTGTATCGTACTATGTGTAATTTGTATTTGACAAAGAAACACTTTTTACTCATTAATGTAAATAAGAAATACTAAACGACATCATAATTTTTAAAATATATGCCTGAACACAATTTATAACACAATTTATTTTTCAATACAATTTTTTTTAAAATATTACATTAGCAAGCCTTTCGAAAGTATTGGACATTAATTATCTAAAATAAATTTCCTAAAATACATTAAAAAGAACATAATTTATATACACATTTACCAGCATTCCCCAAAAAGTGATAGGAGTACTCTTACTTACTTACTCTGATGAGTGTTTTTGATGGGATTTTTTTTTTTTTTACTATGAGAGCTCATCACGCCCAGGCCTAGACCCATAGCTAGGGGATCACACCTAATGGCTGTCGACGAATTATTTTTTTAGCACCACGTATTGCTACCTGTGAAACTTATAAGTTTATTAACTAATTACACTAATGTTTTAGGGATTTGAAAGATTATATTTAGAGGAGGTTTACCCGCATTTACGTGGAGGTATAATGGAGAAACTTTTGGGAAAAACCATCCACAGTACACCCGACCGATATTCGAACCTTGATCTCCCAGTCATATGCAGTTTAGTCTACTGCGATAGTAGCGCCCTAGATCATGAGACAACCGAAGCGGATGGGGTTAGATTTCATTGAATAACAATATTATCGAGAGGATGGAGAAAAACACCATCCCTTGAAATACTTCCTGGCCACCGGCTAGATCCAACCAATCAATTTTAATTTAGTTTGTCAGAGTTTGATATCAAGCTAAATTAATTAAATCTGATCTGACGGCTTTATTGAGTGGCGTGCCCTGTCGCGTCAAGCCACGTGTCAGTGACTCGTTCAAAAGAATGGAAGACTATATTTGGCAACACTGACATTGGACAGGGCATCAGCAAGAAATAGGAACGTTGTGATAGCAGAGCTTATAGAAAAACTAGTTTCTCTTTGGTATTATATTAAATATTTCCTTTCCTGGAAATTAGATTTGTAGCTCTCCCTTAAGTCAAAAATTTCATAAACATTGAATATTTCATTTAAATCATGTACGATTATCTAATATTGATTCGAGACCATTGGAAATCTCTTCAGGAGTGTACAGTTTAAGAAAATATCTCTCTAACCCGCAATAGCAGATAAGTGAACTAAGGTGTCAGCCTCATCTGGTGTGGTTTTCATATGATATGGATATCAAGATTTGAATCACAGATGATCGCACTGAAGGTCATTTCCCCTATATGGCTATACTCTTCTCATCCACACAAATTCAGGTACATTTCATCTAGATTATATTATCCCCATCTATACCATACTATTGTAAATTTGTGGATATTCAGATTATATACTAAGATGCAATGTATAATAAGCCTTATTTACTACTGGTCAGCTAAACACTTCAATACTATTGTGAGAAAATAGAATATAATGATCTTATATAATAGTTTCTTTTACCATTTTTTTACTTCATATGTGAAATAAATATACATACTGGCGTCGTGTCTCTTATAACTCGTTATTATAAAAGCTACTTTAAAAAGTTTATTTATAAGGGGGAAAAAAAGTCTGCGATGAAAATATATTCATGAAAATATGGATACAACTTTTATTTGAATGTTGTGTACGATCCTAAGAAAATATTCAGAAGACATTTAAAGTTTACTGGTATCATAAAAGAATCTCCTTCGCCTGTGTCCGTATTTTATTTAGATACAGCTCGCAGTCTTTCGTTCTTATAAAGGAATATGTATTCGTAAGTTTTGATGCCAATACTGTCTGTCAGCAACTTTAAGTCTGCACAGAGTGCTCACATGGTCTCCGACGCCAGGATAGATTGTTAGGGATGAGTAAATCGAGATTAAAATCTGTGTCGGTTACACGATAATGGGGCTACATTTTTATAACCTCCCTCATCATCCCTGATTTTTAGATTGAGATGTTAATATACATTGTGCTAAAATATGTAAACAAAAGGAACAATCATAGTTAGAATCAGTATTTTCGTAGCTATTACAATTGTTTGGCCAAGTTGAATACAATATTGTATAGTTTTTACTTTATCGCTATATTACGGGTAGAGAAAGTAATGTGATCGTCCAAAAAAAAACCCAACTTGAACCCCGAGATTTTGATGAATGTTGACGTTTCATCACCCCCCGAATCAGAAATAGTGGTTTTTGATTTTCCGTCTGTCTGTCTGTCTGTACTTCCAACTAGAGCCGTAACTATTTTACTGATCAGGCTAAAACTTGGTATCTAGTGTTTTCATAGGGTTTCCCCGAGGAGTTTTTGTTTGGAATTGGATATCTAGCCTTAAAGGTATTTTACTAAAGGGCAGAAATAGAAAAAGTCAATTTTATCAAAATAGGCTCTAACGATTTTAATTATATTTCAGTTATAAACATTAAAAATATTCCGTACAAAATGGCTATTCTCAATATTTCGGCAAAATGACTTTAAGGGATACGGTAAAATGCGTGTATTAACATTTTTTTATAATATCTTCTAAACAATTTGAGATATGAACTTATTTATAGTTACAAATATGTAGGTCTATTTATATTACGAACATTTTATTTGAAGAATATTTTTATATAACCAATAACTTTCAAACTATATCCAAGTATATATATATATATATATCCAAGTATATATATATATATATATATATATATATATATTTTTAACTTTTCGAACAGAAGTAAGGTGTTGCGACATTATAAAAACCTAGTCTGAAATGTTGATGGATGTCAACGTCTCATGATACCCCGATCACTAAAAAGTGGTCTTTGCAATGCCGTCTGTCTGTGTGTTTGTTTAAACTTAAAATTAATAGTTGTTTAATAAAGGGCGAAAAGAGAAAAATCGATTTTCTCAAAGTCGGCTCTAACGATTTTGATTAAAATTCGTATCCAAGCGTGTATTAAGATTATAAATAAACTAGATATTTTCATTTTCCCATGAAAATGAATTTAGTTTACTTTATAGAAGCAGAACATAATCCTTCTCTAATTGTAGAGAAGGAAAAAATTTCATTTTAGAAGAAATCCAGGACATCAACCATCAACTTAAAGGTGTGGTATAATCGTTTAACTTAATAATCTGCTTATAGCCCTAATGTGTATTAAGTCGCGATGCTAAAAAAAAACTTGAGTCGGCGCTTTGTGCGGGTTTCATGTCCAGCCTCAAACAGTCTTGAGATTTCCCTACACCAGTTCTTGGAAAATGAGCCCTTGCTTACTTCGCTCACGCACCCTCATCCTCCCCTATGACTCAGAAATGAGTACACTCCATCTACGATAAGAGAGGTGGTAACAGCTAGCAGAAGGTTCTTTATTGCAAACATTGGCTGAAAGTAACTATGGTCAACCTATTTGAAAATTAATATTTATAATAGGTTTTACTAAGAAAATAATAACTATTTCCGAATAGGTTGATATAAGTTATTTTAGGAAGAGTCAGTCCAGGACAGGATAAAGAATCCATGACTAAGGGGGTATGGCCATGTGAGAAGAATGTAGAAGGAAAGGATGCCCAGGAGGATGGGAGATATGGAGGCCGAGACGAAGACCAAGGGACGGATGGCTGAGGGGAGTAAAAAGGAATGTGGAGGAAAGAGGATAAGAGCGGGCCAAGTTGGAGTGAGTGAGATGGTGGGGGGAAAGGAGGCGGTGGAAAGTCTTGTTTTCCAAACAGACACAGCCATCATCTAGAAGCTATTCATGATGATGAGGGAGTTATCTTCAGCCAATGTTTGCAATAAAGAACCTTATGCTAGTTTTCACTCACATAGACTCCCACCGTAAGTGGGGTATAGTTAGCCCAGTAGTGTTATGCTACAGATCTTATACTCACAGGTCGAACAAGAACCAGCCCGAGCGGCGTGCTTCAAGTACGAACAAGAAGGCCACTACTTTGGTATGCTCCATCCTATTTCATTCCTGTTCGATCCAAGAACACGAAATAAACTTTTTTTTTGTCTTTAATCGTCTCTAAATATTAATTTACAACTCATATTATATGAGATAGCCAAATCTATTTGCATACTTATTGGATTACTTGATATTTAGGCCTACTTTGAAACGATCAATAATTGGGTTAGTAAAAGCAATTTTAATGATTGATGAATTAATATAGGTTCAATATCTAATTAAGTGTGTGGATATATTCACCTAATACGCATTAACTTCAAGATGTTTAGAAAAAGCTATGAAATAACTCGTAAATAAACTAGTTTAAACTACATATTAAAATTGTGTCATTGTTACAATACTAAATAATACGCTGGATTGGATATTATATATATATGTATATATGAATACAGTAGGGTAATTAAAAAAACAAGCTCCTTTTATAAAAATAGATTCCTACAAAACGTTTGGAAAATATTAGAGCCCAAAGTCAAATATATTGAATAAATTAGACCTAAGGAGATTGTAAGGCTTAGGCCTACGGAAACTTAATAATATAAATTTATTGCAAATAGTTGTAAATCCTTATCTGCCATATTGAACTGTGTTGTATCCTTATTTGTACAAGCTATGAGTAAAATAAAATACAGATCTAAGTTTATACACAATATACTGAACTTTTTTCAGACCAGGGTGCACATATCTAGATCAACATACGCAATTAGTGTGCTTTCTACTTTAGTGTAGTCCTATTAATAGTTAGGCTAAAATTAAAATCATTAGCAAACATTTTTACAAATTAGCAATCTACAGGCCTACAATTAAGTACACATTTATGGTTAGCAATATTAAACAATAGCAGTAATCCTTTATCATGAATATTATATGTGCTTTGTTTCTATTCTGAGCGAAGAAAATGAGTTTTTTTTCACCATAACCACTTTCAATAATTTGATTAAATGGTTTTCATGGCGTTTGTTTAGGGACTAACTTAATCGAATACATTTTCTCACTGTTCAAGAACTTTTCAACGGTTTGCTTGAATTTCAGTCGTTTTAAATATCTAAAAACAAAATTCATTTACATGTGGTTTATGTAGCTGGCCATTTTATCATTGCTGCTTGTTTACATTCGTATGTGAATGGACTCTTCTTACTTGTCGTGGACCAAATGACCTGTTACCCAAGTAAACGACTAGCATACGAAACCTTTCGTGTGGTTAAGACAAATTTAAAGTTGAATACCATTCGACCCATACGCACGTGACCTCAGGAGTCGTACGTGCGTACGTCTCCAGCTAAACTAAGCTGTTAAGCTGCTTTCTTAACTTTTCCTTCTGATACTTTTCCGCTTCTAATTCTCCATAAACAAACACTCAATATCTAGTAGACATATACCAGTTTCCTCATAATAGCATTGGTTCAAATAAATAAACACTTTATTTGATAGATACTAGATAAACAAATGATTCAATAAACCTAAATTTGCTTTCTCTCGCCCCTCGGAGAAAGAAGTATTGTGATCCTCAAAAAAATCGAACTCAAGATTTTGATAAATGTCGACGTTTCATGACGCCTTAAAACCGAAAAAGTGCTTGTCGTGATGCTGTCTGTCTGTATGTCCTATCTTGACCTTGAACCGAAATCAATTTACCGATCTGGTCAAAACTTGGTATCTAGGTACAACCAAGGGGTTTGTGGTCTTAGGTATTATTCAACCCAAGATAATTAAGTAAGAGTAGTTTAATAGTGGGCGACAGGAGATCAATTCAGTTTTCTTGAAATTTTCTCTAACTATTTTGATTACATTTAGTATCAAGGTATTTTTTAACTTTTCAAACAAAATGGATACTCTGGCTGTCCCATGAAAATGACTTTAAAGGTACTTTAAAAAAGTGGAAATTTTAATTTTTGATCACATCTCCATAAATATTTCAGATACGAGATCACTTATAATTGTGAAGTTGTAGTACTTTTAAAATTAAATAGCTTTTATTTGAAATAAGTTTTTATAAAACCAATTGTCTCTGATCTATAGGCAATTTATATTTTTATGCGGAACACTTTGAAATATAAATTTATTGTTATTATATTTTGTGAACAGAGATATTCCTATTTTCTCAATGTTTTTGTAACAGTGTAATTAATTCATTTATACATTTTGGTGGAATGTTTCTGCATTAGTGTAAATGATCTCGTTTCACAACTCCTACGAGTTTTTAGTAAATGGCTCAATTTCAAAATGTAATTGTGAGAGAATTTGTGTGGTGCATTGCACCATTTATTTTATTAAATTTTCCAAGTAGATTTTAACAGAACAATGAGCTGTGAATAGTTTTAAGAAATGCATAAATATATGCATCTATTGTTCCAAATACCAATTCATATTGTGACCGTGTATGAAAATGTTTTAGTTTACCCTATCTTTTTTTTAGCTTCATTCCACTGTTTTATATTTGAAATTGGCGAACAATAAGAGAAATATATTAATAAATAAAATCGAGGTTGTCCCCAAAATTCTTTACTTGCTTATTACTGAATATAGTGTTTTTTACATTCCAACATAATCAATGTACACATTCTTTTGTCATTTCCTCTCTATAAATATTGAGGTACAGAGTTTTGAGTGTAAACATAAAAAATTTGCCCAACATTATAGTGATTTTTTATTTTATTTTCTACTAAAATGAGGCAACAAATAATGTTTGAGAAACTTTACTTTAATATGAAGATTAAAATATTCACGGCTTACTCACTGAAATGCTTTCAACCTATAAAAAAAAATTATTTGGTGCAAACTTTGAGGCGAGGATGAAAAGTTTTTTGAATAGTTTTCATAGGAAACTTTTTTTGGTTGAGTTAATTATGTGTTTCGTCGAGGCTTTATTAAAACTTCCAGAGGAGATAAGCCTTAAATAAATTAACTTTGAATTTTTCAACGTACTAAAGCTCGTTCAATTATTTTTGCTATAGATATACCTTCATTTGCTTACACTATCATAGCTGGTCCTAATTTGAGAAGATAAGAAAGTAAGACACAATATATCGTATTTTTTAAATATTCAACTTAGAGCATCATTATTAAAACTGTTATAGTTATCGAAAAAATAAATACAAGCCCATGACTCAATGGTCAACGAGCCCTACTAAAATTATTTTAGCTGATCTTTCTTAAAAGCTAAATAAATAAATTTTAATATTTATTTAATATATATTACATTTACTGTACTAATATTGGGTGTTCAGTTCTCTGTGTTAATTAATAGATCATTTGATGAAATTACCTTATTTTTATTGAATTGATGGCAATTATTTAATATAAAATAAATAAACTCGCATTTATCAATGTAGAACTCTAATCAATTCTTTTAAACAATGATTCCCAGGGCTCTAGCCAATCGATTTTCATCTTAATTAAAAAAAAAGCTGGGCCCAAAAGTTTAAATTTTGAAAATATTTAACGGGAAAGCTACAATTCTATTAAACGACTCACTTTTTTCATTGGGGGCTCAAACCCCCAGTGAGTTTTCTTAGCAACTGGATGTCAACTAAAGTAATTCCAGGCCTGTTCTTTGATAGATCTTACAGTTTAGCCACAAGAGGCCTCCAAAGAAAGGTCTGCACCGACTTTAAAGTTGCTTCACCATTTTTAATTTTTTTTGGGGTTAAAGATTATTTTGATTAACTTTTTGGAATTTTGCAGGCTAGAAACTATAAGTTTGCCAAATTTAAAGTTTCTAGTTATCTGGAAGTAGGTAAACATTAATGTCAGTGAGTGAGTCAGCCATGTGGCTTTACAGTAGCATATTTAAATTAGTATTTCTGTAATTAAAGCTTGCATACCATATCGGATATGATATACTTGTAGATGATCTAGGATTAAGTACAGAGTTGTTTTTTGAGCTATATATACAATGCACAGTTCTTGACTAACCTGTAAGTGAACGGTGGGATTGTATATGTATGATTATGTATGTATGATCTAGGATTTAGATTAATTTACATTTCTAAAATCTAAAGGCTACAATAATTTTATATCTTTGACCACAGTGGTATTGAAGTAAAATGCTCGCCTCTAGACCCGATGATTGTGGATTAAAACCCAGAAGGGGTTGACGATTTTTCTTGAGTGATAGGAATCCGTAACACAACTTCCTTCTGAGAGGAAGTAAAGCCGTCGCGTCATTTCCATGTCGATTGTGGAATATAAAAGAACCCTGGAAGGTATATGAATATATTCCCCCCNCAAATCGGTAGACTATTTTATTCTCACTCATAAACTTTTTTTTTTGCTGATATAATCAGTAGGTTCAAAAAGTGAACGTTGAATACCTCCAATAAATAAACAAAAAATTGAGATCTGTCATTTAAGTAATTTATGTTTTCAACAACTCAATTTAAGAATAAAAGGTTTGACAAGTAAAGTAAGAGAAACTGCAACATGATACTCCTAAAAGGAGGATGAATAATCACAATGGTTTACTGGTTAAAAGCAGGGAAATTAAACTTAATGTTTTATCAGAATTGGCTTATGGTTTATCAAATTGGAGGTAAATATTTCCTCCACTGGGCAACAGATGGTAACAGTGGATAGTCTAGTTCCTCCACGACACCTCTAGCTCAGGAAAAGGGGGAAAATAATATATTTTATTTAACTTTCATTTGGCTTAGAAGATCCTCTGAATTCAGCCCTAAAAAAATCCAGATTATCAGATTCCTACCAAATTTATTTTGGTTTTCCAAGATATTAAATAAACTCTTTCCCCTCTCCCAACTCACAAAATAAAGTTCGAGCTGAGAAAGACACATACATCTGTCTAAGAGATTGTTTTAATATAATTTTGGTCTGAAGAGTCAAAATGTACGTTCTGCATACAAATACACACAGAAAGCTCAGAAACTATTGAAAGTTGTTTCCTCTTAGGAATAAAACCTTACTAGAAAGTCGATTAAGGCTTCATTCTATATAACTTTTTCCAATAAAAAGTTTGTGATTCGTTTTAGCACGAGATTCTACATTAATCGCTTCAAAGATTCACTAGTTTATCATTTAATAGAGTATACTCTAATCGAGGGCTCATTATAATATTATGATGACTATTACAACTAAAATACAGGAGTTGGGGCTTGAAGTATCTCCTACAAAAAATGTGTTAAATATTGTTACTAAGACATGTGCTTGATTGTTAGTTAATAGTTTGGAAATATTTTCTTACATTAAGAGTATGCATAGATTAAAGTATGATATTTCAAATTATATTTACATCATTTACCAAAGCTAGCTTAAAAATGGTCGCTTATAACACTGACTAGTTTTTTTTTTGTCTGTTTGTCAAAAAAAATTAGCAAGCTAGTTTTAAAGATAAGGAATAAGTAAAATAAATTTCACCTACATCAATGTGAATATTAGTTGAAAAATTGGCAGTCTAATTTATTGTGAGCTAGGTGGCTTCGAGCTACCCGGAACACCTGCACGAAATTATGTCATTTAACTTCTTCAAACATAAAGTATACATTCTTTTAAACATAACACGACTACATGAATTCAGAAATCTGGCTAAATATATGCCGCCTGTCGTTGCAGGGCGTCCTTACTTATTCTCATTTACTTGGGTGTGATCAACCGTCGTTTATTAGGCTCACGTTGAAATATATTGAGTCGCACAGCCCTTCATCCTACCCCACTCTCACTCATTTACACCCCCGCTATTCAACCTTGTCCTCAACGGGCACGTAGCGTGCTCCGAACTTACGCTATTGAGATTTCTCTAAGTATCCAATCCTCTCTCTCTCCTCCTTCCCTTTTTCATACTCCCGCAACTTCTGGGACCCTGAAGGGACCCTGAATGGACTTATCATAAACTTCGACCGTGTATTTCATTTGCATTTTGGCCTATACCCTTTGGAATAATATGTGTTCGGCACGCTAGCATATACCGGGATTTAGAGAAAGTTGCTACACTATTTTTACCAAGAGAACTTAAAAACTTTTTTGTGTGATCCACATCTTACTACCCGTACGGGTTATTGTAATATTTATATTAATTACGTAGGAATTAGGGATGTAGAATCTAGAGGGGGTATACTCGCAGTTTTGTTGACGCAAAGGGGAAAATCATTTGAAGGGTACAGTAAAAAAAGAGGAAAGTCATATTTTTATTCAAATTGAATCAGGGATTCCATCTGTTAGACAATCAGGAAACCTTTCTAATGCACTTTAACTCATGATCAGAATAGATTTCTGCAATTTATTTAAATTAGTTTAAAAAAAAGTAAGTTTCTGGGGTCCTCATTGGGTTTGAGATATAAAAGTGGTTGTCCTGGAAGATATGTTTAGTATCGCTTTACCCCTATTTTCCCATGTAGCCTTCATTTAGGAAAAATAGTACTTCAGTAAACCTGGGTGTAATTCGAAACACAGACCTCCTCTGTCACCAACAAACCAGACAATATGAGACTAATGTCTTTGCCAACGTGTTTACTTTATGTGGTGGTTATTTAGATTATTCATGATTAAAATACAGTCGAACACCTTAGCTCCGTCGGTAGTGTTTCAGTATAATGAGCTAAGGGCCCCGTGTTCAATTCTTGGCATGTTCAAAACATTTATCTTTGATGGAAATATTTGTTTACATTTTCACTGGATGTTGTACCAGCCCTAGTCTTAAAATATATTATAAGGCATGTGGAGCTACGACAGGCCTAGTGAGCCGGTTGTGGAAAATATATGACTGGAATAAAAAACTGACTGAGGTCACAGGTTCTAAACAGTATTTTAATTATTAAAATACAACTTTAAAAACATGTATTGCCATAAAAAAAAGTGTACAAGACATGTGTGCTTATGTCACCGGGTATTTTCTGATTTTTAATTCAATATAATAGGCCTAAATACGGATAATCTATACATCTTTAAAATTAATGGTACCTACAAACTTGCTTACTTCTAAAAAGGACACAATACTTTGTCTCCCAGTCATCATTAAATCAAATGTAATAGTAAAGCAATGTTTCAACTACGATATATTTTTAAGATATACCTGAAACTGGGCCCAGAACAGTCAGCTACCAACTTAAGTAAGGTGATGACTATAGTTTGTTGGCCTACTTCTATATGTTTAATTTGTACTTTAAGGTACCTGAAAATTCAATAAAATAAGAACAAGCCCCATTGACGCATCATGTGTAATTTTTTTCATTGATAACTTTTAACAATATCCTTTAGATGTTATAAGAATAAGCTCGAGGTTTCTAGAATATAGATCATTCATTATACAATCCTAGTTGTAAAATATTAGATTTAAAAATCTAAAATCTAAATCAATTCTGTAGAGCTATGAGAATCTTTCTTTCTAACAAAAGGCATATCTTTATGCATAAAATTTAATTGTAGAAATTTAAATCAAGACTCCCCTGGATATTTTTTTAAAAATTTAGCACCACGTCTCACCGCCCGTTCGGGTTGTATGCTTAAATACTAATTACGCTTTTGGGCCAGGAGTTGGGAAGGTTGAATATATAGGAAGTGAACCCGCATTTTCATGGAGGGAGAGCGGAAAACAATTTTAAGAAAACGACCCTCAGTTCACCCGAGTGAGATTAGAACCTCAAGCTCCATGCCCTCAGAAGTCTAACTCAACATGAAACTAGCGCATTAACTAACCACTCCACTGAGGCGGATTCCCTGGATAAAAGATTGAATAAAAGATTCTTATAAAGGAATAATGCATTCAATCAGGATCAAACCAGGCTTCTATCAGATCAGTTGGGTACTAGCACGGCCCAACCAGTTTGTAGGAAGTTAAGTTTCACCCTGTACTGGTGAAGACCTCCCTCCAAACTTGCACTCAATATTAGATGGGTGAATGTGGGGGGGGGGCGGGGGAGGGACTGGTAAAGGCGGAATTTCCTCAGTTGTTCCAAAGAACGATCTTCCGCAGTGTTCTACTGAGAGCAATCAAACCTCTGCCAACTTACGGTGGATGGCGACAATTGTTTCTGAATGTGCTACTTATTTAGCGGAACAATGTTGTCGTTTCGTATAAACTTCCTCGTGGAAATCAAGTTTGTGTGTGTGTGTGTATGTGTGTCTCCATTTCTTTACTGCAATATGAGATTCTGAGAGTAATGGCAGAAACTGGGAAGGGAATGAAAGTTATTGCGAGACGTTTCACTGACACAACACAGTATATATCGTGGGGATATTTTTGTTTCATTTAAAAAAATCCAAGGGACACGTCAATATTGGTGTTCGGTCCTCTTTACGAGAAATACCTTTCAACTGAGGTTTAGTGGTTAAAAAAGGTTAAATACAGATGTGGAAATCTTTCGTTCGATCCCGGATGCGTAACTCAAGAAAATTTAATATTTGTCTCTGTGTTAATCCTATCATAAACATTTTATAATTATTCCTCTCGCTTAAGATTCTAACCTTAACCTTCCTGTCACTGACAGGCTAGTCTACTGTGGATCTGACTTCTTATACCACCTCGTGACCACTGGCGTGCGTAAAGTTATTTATATTAATTTTATTCTTAGCTAAAGATAAATATAATTTTCAAGAATACTGATGACAAAGTACATATTATAAATACTTTTTTGTTTTTATTCCCTATTGTAGCAAAGTAATTAATTTAGATTTCATTTATTTACCCCGCATAGAAAAATAATGTTTCAGTATTGGTGTTCCGCACACCCCTTCAACACACTTCTTATTATTCTGTTGTAGCAGACGTAGGCTGTAGAAAAAACCATTTACATTAGTCGATGTTATTCTATCCCATGAAGGCAAAACTTTGATTTTTGCCTGTGTAAGCTCACTTAAAATAATTATAATTTTTAAAGGTAGTTGAGCGGTAGGTAAATCTCATCGAACCCATTTTTAATTAACTATAATTGATATTCATGTGAGGCATTGGTAATTTTATTTATATGTTCGCAAAGGATTCGTTTTTTTCTGTGAGTAATTTTTTTTATATTTTGTGAGACTTACTTTGTTAGATCTATTTAATTAACTTATCATATATAATAATGTTAGCTATAAATTGAATTAAACATATTTTAGAAATGTAAATATGAAAAACCAATACAAATAAATGAAGAAACTTTCAACAAATTAACATAATTAGTATAAAATCACTATACCAGATCGTAGACCTTAACTAATCATATTTCTACTATTCAAATGTACACTTCATTTACTATGAAAGGTAGCAAGCTAACTTTGCGTGTTTGCATTATGGCGAAGTTTATAAAATAGGTTCTTTATGTAGTCAGTCACGGTATGGTCACTAGCTTTCAGAGTAAATGAAACCCACCTTGTCGGCGTAGTTATCTAACGCGCTAGTATCGTGTTAGACTAGACTGACGAGTAGGGGGAGATAGGGGTTCATTCCCAGTTGGGTGCACTGAGGGTGGTTTTCCCTAAATGGTTTACCATTATCTCTCAATGCAAACACAGGTGCACTTCCTCTTAATTACACATACCTCATCCTTAAATCATTAGCGTAAATAGTACATAGGGGTATAGCTCAAACAGGTAGTAAGATGCAAGGCTAAAAATAAAAGGAGTGTACACACACTGGATAAGAATAGGGGAAAAGATGGAGGGGGAATCACGATGTAAAAATGCATATGTATAAATATATGTTTGAATTTAGCCTGGGATGCAGATAGCTCAATTTCAACCAAATGCACCATAAGCAGGTCGAGCACGGATTTTTTCATCTTGAGCGTCATACGCGATGACGGGCGTATGCACGACGGCCATCTTCTGACGTGACGTGATAATTGCGAGTATGGAACGCTATGCCATAACCGCTATGGCGTGTATGATGACGTGTAAACTTTGATGGGCGCTAGTCTGTGAATAGAGTGAGCTGGCAACCGTGATAGCTGGTGCAGTTATGTATATGATAGGGTTGGTAGCACCATGAAGTAGTTGAACACCAATCAAAATACGTATTATCTTGCCACGAGTTTCAAATATTTTAAACGGTTTGCATAAACTTAGAGATAAACACCATTGTTTGTAGATTATGATTACACTTCTTCAAGTAAAACTGTAAATATATATAATAATTTAAGTAACTATTATATTAGTACAACACTAATACTCTAAATTTTAATTTGCACAAACATAAATCCAAATAATTAAGCGTTCAAGCAAATATAACACTTACTAGAATAAATTATTTTTAAAAGCATACATTACTACACAGCTAAAACAGGCCAATATTTACACCTTAGTTAACGGAAAAAAAACAAATACATTACGTAATTATATTGACACATCACTGCTATTGTTACTTATCGATTGCATAAACGTAAAATAAATGAATTCTTCAGTTTGAATAGCCACATCGCTCGCAAAATGTAATTATATATAAAATATATTTGCTATGACGATGTTTAAGACGGCCCTCTGAGTGGGGCTCTAAGCTATGATATGAATGACGGGGAAATGGCGGCATTGTAGATCGTATGACGCCATTAAAAGGATCGATGCTCGCATTTCAACCTTACGACGTGTTACTGATGACATTTCATAGCGGTGACGCGTCATAGAGATCCGTGCTGGCCGTGCAGGGATAATATTTCCTAGGATGTGATTTTACATCCTCTATGCAAGCGAATGCGGATATATTTAAAAAGAAACTAGTTAAACAATAGGGTTATTATTTGAAGCTACCAGTTCTCAGTGGGTTCTTATTCTAAAGTGTACGAATAGTAATAACTTACAAACTTTTTAATTTTTTTTGTGGGTGTATTGTCATTGTCATTGTCATACAATACTCATGACAACATAACAGTCATTACCATGTGCAAAGAAAAGTGTAAAAAGGGAGGAGGCAAGCGAAAGGGGGGAAGGTCATGTTACAGATGTATCTCCATCGTAATTACCTGTCTGAGCACCCCCAAATTAACTTTACTAATTAAATCCTTATAAATTGTGTTTGTTAATGAGCTGTGGTCCTACTCTTCCCATTCACAACCCGTCCTTCCCCTCTACACCCCTAAGGTTTCTATAAGAGGATCCCCCCAACCTTTCCCTCCCCACTTCAGGACCCCCCACAGGAATTTTCGCTGTTTCATTTCTGTCCCGTAAAGAATTCTCTAACGTGAATCCAATTAAATGTTTGGTATTAACAAGGCATTTATCCGAGCTCTTTATTGGCGTGAGAATTAAATGGGCAAACATGTAATGGTGGGTTTAAAATTAAATTTTAGATTGGTTTTACAATAAAAAAATTATTTGACCATTTTGTTTGCTTTAGTAAATCCATTCTAAGCATCATATAAATATTGTTTTCACTCATTATCACAATAATTTAAAATATATTTTTTCAAATAAAAAAAAGATTTGACGATAATCAGATGTTTCTAGTTTGCGTTGTAAAACAATATGTGTCACTATTCTTTTCAGCAATCAAAATGCAACCCCCCCCCCTTAATATCTATAATGTGAGGGAGACAGTAAATCAGGCAAGAGTGTTACCTGGTTGAACATAATAAATTTTATTGTGTTAAAAACAATAATAGAATAATACAAACATTAAACTGTGCGTGAAGCGCACCTCTCCGTCCAACAACGGAGTCAACAAGATCAAAATGTAAACAAACTCGTAACCTCCTCAAGACGGTTACCAAACAACATAAAATGAAACCTATCAACAAAGTACAGTCCGGGATCTCAATGTTATGGTCTTTAGTTCCGGAGTTGCTTCACTTACTGGAATAGTTCCCAACACAAGAGGAATGGTATAACTGTTACTCCCGCGCAACAGTTATCCAACCTAGTATAAACATTTAAGTTTTCAACAGACGCACGTAACAAACGTGAAGTCAGTGTAACCCTGCAAGTCCCCAATGTAACAGTAAACTAAGTAACACATTAACTCTCGGTATTTGACTCGATAATCAAAGTCGAGTTCGAATACTGCAAGACTCAAGAAGTGAACACATGGCGGGTTTCGATCTCGGGACCACAGACAATCTCTGGGCGTTCTGGTAAAAAACCATTATTTGCAAAAATATAAATTAAAGGAAAAATTGGGCTCAGACCCCAAATTTAAGTGGTGACGAAAGCGACGGTCTCACTACATGCCGCGATAAGCGCATAGCATTTGCAAGTTTCAATAAAAATAAATTAGTTATAAATTCCAAATGATAATTTAGACAGTGTTCCCCCCATGACGCCGAAATAGTAATTTTGATACGTAAGATAATATTCCCCAAGACCTAGGTCGCCGTCCTCACCTCTTATCCACAAGCAGGTGGGGTAGTAAGTGTAGACATGATCCCGGCATGGCCAATATATATACAAAACATAATTCTCATAGAGGGGGGGAGATCGAAGGAAAGGAAGGCTGAAGAACATCACAATCTAAGGAGAGAGGAGGTTCCAGACTGATATCGAAGCGCCTCGAAGCTACGCGTGGCCGGAAGCGGAACTCTTCTTTCCTTTTTCTTCGGCTGGTTGGACACGTGTTCGAGCTTCACCGTGGGCTGGCTCGGCGTGGCGATCAGTCTGTTAGTCGTATCTTCCGAGTGCGGAGGCCGGTGATCGAGCTAGTGCCGTGTGTTGACCTTCCGAGAGCGGGTTCCCCGGGTTGGCGGGTTTTATTACATGTAAGTTGTTACATCCTCCCCCCCTGACGGGATGTCAGAAGGGGTCCTCAGCAGTAGGTGTAACGGCAGGGCGGTACCTTCCCTGTCGTTAGTAGCTGACAAAGGGGAGATGGTCCACACGAACCCCCGTGACAGGCCATTGGATAGCTGCCTACACAGTCGAGTAGTCGGCCCTCTCGGTAGTGGTGCTCTGACAGACCCTGGAGTTGCTCACACCGGAATACTACACGCACAGCACCGACACTCCAGCTCTCTCTCTCTCTCTCTTCGACGACCCACTGAAGCTGAGACCCGTTTCACATGACAGTTGGTCCAGCCAGCATCCGTCTTCAGTATCAGGCACCGTTCGAAAAATAATTGCTATGCCACTTAAGAAATAATATAATATTTACTTTCGGTAATCGCACCCATAATTTAAGTATATTAAAAACAATATATTAGCTCTAGTATACGGGCGTATGTATACGTTAGTCATAGCTGACTGATAGCTGTTAAACACATGTTTTTGCAGATCATATGGTTCGGCGTAGGGATACATAATTTGGTCTGGTAACTTTTCGAAGCTGTCAGCTGTGAGCTGTCCCTCAGCACCAAAGAAGCCATGGGGCTACTGTAAACATATAAAATACGCTTTTCACATTAAATAAATAAATACTAAAAATACGCTTTTCGCATTAAATAAATAAATACTATTAAAATTATTGATTATTGTATATTATATGCTTTAATATAATTTATACTCAATCCTTTAAAGATATAACCGGTTAGAAATTTAGCTTGGGACCCTTCTTCCACTAGTGATGTTACTATGAGTACTTCAACTAATTAGTTTGCTTGTTTTGACACATATACTCCTAATATTTGTACAATAGCTATAAATTCTATAATAACCATTTATACTTTATAGATTACAATAAGTTTAAATAAATAAAACAAAACGAAAGTATTTAAGGTACACGTAATTGATATGGGGAGTGGGGTTTTAGCTTAGCAGTTTTCCACTCACCGGCTTACAAACTATGGTGACAATATTCTTACTCTTTTTTTTCAAGGTTTTTCTCCTTGAAGTAAATTTTTATTAATTTGTTAATATTTACTAATATAATAAAAAGTTTGTTTATTGGTTTGACTGTCATAAGTGTTACGTGATATTCATCTCAAGCAGAGGTCTGAAATTTAAAAATTAGTAGCAATTGGGCACAAACAAATTATGAGCACATTAAAACAGGAATTTTAAAATTTGAGTTTGATTTTTTTAAATTGATTTAAAACTACAAGAAAAAATATAACGAATATAGATGTTTTTATCTGTGTGAAGCAAAAAAAAAATCCTGGGATAATGCTGGGTAATTCTGCTAATTATATATAGCTTAACATCTATGGTATTTAGTATTGGAGATACCTGGCATTGTACTAATTTTAAGGAGACCTAAAAAATCTACTTCTTCAAACTAAATTCAACGCTTTGATATACCAAATTAACACCTTTTCTTAATCATTCCTCTTTTGCATGAAAAATAAAGAAGAAACCTCCCTTTTAGGAAATCTGGCAAAGGCTATTTGAAGTATGCGTCAGTCTACTAACCGGATAGCATATTTGGACGCTGACTATTAAGTTGACTTATGGCAGGCCCTTCACCTAACAACTCCGCCGTAACATGAAAGGCGCAACATTCAATAGACGTATAATGGATGCTGCTATACAGAAAATTGAGGATGCTTGATCCGCATCATTAGCATGATAAACGTAACATATCATCAACTAGGAAATCTATACTTGAATCTTCATAGGAAGAATAGTTAAGAAAACCCAGAATTGGTAATATATTTCTATATTTGAGGTGTTATTTTTATATATTTTAATGACACACACACATATATATATATATCAAAAGTTACAATTATAGATCACATGGCTTGAAGTATGAATATATTAAAGAGGATCTGATAGAATTTACAGCTGTCTGATGAGGTTTCTCATAAAACTATTGAAATACAAAGGAAAAAGGGGTAAATTACAGTTTAAGCTCAAACTGCTCCCCTTTGTTAGACAATCATTAGAACTTAATAATATATAAATAGAGAGGTTTATATCATATTTAAATCAATAAAAAAGAATTTGCTAAAGTTTTTATGGGTTTGGATGTTTAAATGTTGTTATCTTTGGAAAAATGTATGTTTAGTGACTTTTCACGTTTTCCCTCTGTACCTTTAAATTTGCCTTTATCAATCAAGAGGCTTAGTCATATAACTAAACCCATTTTAAGCAGATATTTAAAAAAAATTATTAATACTTTTTCTACTTTAAGCTTTAGGTCTCTCTCCCAACTATACAAAATGGAAATTCTCTTTACTTTCAATTTCATTGATGAAAATAGCAATGGTCTAAACTTTAAAAGTGGTTCAAATAAAGAGTAAATTAAGTGTTAGAGATTTGAGGATTATTTTGCTTAGAATAAACACCTAAGCTCAATCTGGTATCTACTGATCTAACTGCTAGAGTTCATTTCCCATTAGGTTTCAAAAATTTCCTTTAGTTAAGAGATAACTACTATTTAGATGTATGGATGATATGCTTGTTTAAGAATTAAACAAGGCTAAGTCACTAATTTTGTGTGTAAGTACTACTTACGTGGATAACTGTTTTAAATGTGCTTAAAGATTGACCAAAAAAGGGAGACGAATCTGTTTGAGGGGCCTAGATACTCGCAATTTCACAGGAATGGTTGTTGACCCAAGATTAAAAATCGCAAACTATCCTCATCACATACATATGGCCCTGTTCTCTTCTTGGACTTTCAGCGAACGTGTGAATCTACATTTAGTAAAGGGTTTTAAGTATGTAACCTTTGTGTTGACATTCAAACGTATGAAATGGTATTAATTACATTCTTATTAAATTGATCAGAAATAAACTAGATCTATTGTTGTAATTTATTCAAGCACCACTCCTTATATTGATTGTTTACTAAGGTACACTCCAGTTATCCTGGTTGGATCAGTATTACTATGACTGATTACACTACACCGGTCCTATTTTAGAAGCAACGAAATAGTGAAACCAAACAAGTTAAGTGTGCTACCTTTCAAAGTAAACCAACTGCATAATATTTTATTTGAATATTTTTTTTTTTTTAATCTCAGTAGTTCAAGTTATTAAATATGAAAAATGAACTCACTGTGAATTTACTACATGAGGAATATTTGTCTTAAATGTTATATCTTGTAATAGGGGTAGGTTTTTGGACGCTTTTGGCTTTATTTATAATTAGCTTAATTATTTCCACTGAAATATTAAGGGCAAATGAAAGAACGAGACATTTTAATCCTTCTTGTGTCATTAACGTATTTTCCCTTTTATTTCACTGGTAATTACAAGGAAGATCTATATTTTTGTTTACACCACGCAAGAATTAGGCCCTTTTTGTCTTATTTTATTTTACTCTTCGACCTATCCACATATTTACTCTAGTGAGGATAGGATGAGGAAGATAAAATTCAAAGGAAAAGTACCTGCGCTAATTTTGAAACCAATTAAGAACAAAAAATAAACTGTTCGAAATTTTTGTTTGCGTGCTTGTATAGAAGGCTTCTTGTATAGGTGAGCTAATTTTTTTTGTCAGAATGTAAAAACAAAAAAAACATATTGTTAGATTTATTGGACGAGTGAAACGAGTTCTCCGTTTTAACTCGACTGGTTTTCGTTTGTCTGTCTGAGGTAGATGTCTCACCATAACCTTTGGCGGCAAAAAAACAATTTAAACCAATCTTGACCCAACTGTCCTTTGTACTCTTATATAGATAAAGTTAATTGGGGTAAAAAATACAAAGAAGGGTTGGTGAAAAATCAGCCCTTATGTTTATAAAAACATGACAGTCAGAATTAATTTGCATTTATAGGATTTCCTGACACCTTATACAGCTAAAAATTGGCAGATAGGTAATAACATTAAGGTGGCAATTGACTTGTAACAGAAGCGAAGAGAAACTTTTAATGCAACACGATAATTAAATAGTCAGTTAAGTGTAACAAGCGACGAGCCGAACCGTTCTGTGTGAGCGCATTTGATCAAACAAAGTATAGTTTTTTTTGATCACGATTTCCTTTGATTGTTACCTTACAAGTAAGTACATGTGTCTCGTCGCACGTGCTGATCACAGTCATCCAGTCATCATTAGTGCCTACTGGAGTGAAGACATATTGTGTGCTACTAACAATTTTGCGACCAGTGTTTGCTCACAATCAATTGGAACAAATGAAAATTTTAATTTCTATTGGAAAATATAAACAAAAAATATTTTGTGGAATTCTAAGGACAACACTAAGACGAATATAAAAGCACCATGACTGGTAGAAACTGGTTGAAGAAATTGAAACCACTCAAGAAGAGTGCAAAAACGAAGAACTACAAGTTTATCTAAGAAGAGATATAGGAAAGAAGTCGAAAAGAAGGAGTACAGAAAAATGTAATACTTTTTATTTGATTTACATTTGAAACCCATATTCTAACTTTCAGGCAAGAAATGTCGGCTATAAATGAGAGAAATCGGAGCACCGTCAAGCCGAGCATTTGAATTGACCATTCATTCACCGCAATACTATCATGACACGAGATTTGTAATGCAATGCTCGGTTCAAGTCAGTCACCTCTTTAGGAAAAAAAAATGTTTCAATTATGTGGGAGAAGGGAAGGGGACTAGTCAGATAAGTGATGTACACATAAATGAGGTTTGCCTAGGGCCCCATCCTCGCTAAGGACATCCTTGATTAGTAATACTTACAAAATGTGTTCCCGTCCTATTCATTTGTAAAATCTTCCCAATACACTATCATTTGGTAGCTCACCACGGATGCACGTTGGATGGGACAGATATTTACAAGCAACATACCTTCTCATCCACATAGCCACCACCAGTTTTGGCGTGGACATACTTTTAATTTATCTAAGATAAACGAGATCTTATACAGTGACATCATAACTTCTTCAGATATGAGCTTATTTCTCTTTAGTCGAAACTATGATACGTCTATTATCGAGCAGACCCAGATAAAAACCAAGTGACATTGAGCGACGTCTTCAGGGATTAATGGAGCCTCACTTCCTACAACCCTAAAAATGGTAGACAGCCTCTTCCCTCTTCCAGGTTTAAAATAACAAATTAATGAGTCACGTGCTGTAGTCTTCCTTCACACGCCTCTCTCAAATAGCTCCCATTTTACTGACAAATGGCATGAATATTTTAAACAGCAACGATATGAACATATTCATTTAAATTACTGATATTCTTAGTGTTCTAGGACCTGTGTTGACTATCACTAGTTTAAGAAAGATTAAGAGCATGTTAAACTCTGAATAAATTTAACAGCTCTAGCCTGAAGAAAGGATGAAAACAGAGCTCAATTTAGTCTGGTCGAGGGTCAAACTCCAGCATCCTGGATAAATTTTAAAAACATTAACGAAAAGAGATAGTAGAATTCTGGCGAGAATGAACTTTTATAAATGCTTTATAGCAGTATTAGTGACCGTCTCAATGGTCTTGAGGTAAAGTGCTAGCCTCACGACCCTATGTTTGTGGGGGGTTCAAACCCAACTGGGATAAACGGATTTTCCCAAGCGATACAAATCCGTAGCACAACTTCCTTAGGAGAGGAATTAGAGCTATTGATCCCAAGTCAATTTTGGCATGTAAGAGACCCCTGGAATGTATGTGAATAAACCTTTCCCAGCAAAATCGGTAGTTCTGTAGGCTCCTAGAAATTATCATGTGCTGATATAATCTGTCGTTATGAAAGTGCATGCTAAATATCTTAAAATAAAAACAATAAATTTATTGTTAATATATATGTATATATATTAATAATATTAATGTATATATATACATATATACATTAATATGTTAACAATAATTTCACCTGCCTCATTGGCGTAGTTAGCTAACGCGCTAGTCGTGTTGAACTCAACCGCCGGGGACGGGGAGATCGAGGTTCGAATCTTGGTCAGGTGAATTGGAGGTGGTTTTTTCTAAGTGGTTTACCCCTCTCCCTCCACGTAAATGTGGGTTCACTTCCTATATATTTAACCTTACCAATTCCTAATCCATTAGCGTATTAGTACTTAAGCGTATAACCTGAACGGGTAGTAAGACGCGGTGCTAAATAATACAAAAAACACAATAATTTCAATGTAATTATTAAATGTAACTATTAAATGAATTGCTGGGAAAGATATTTATATGAAACTCGAGCTAGGATTAATTTCAAGTTATACAAATAGCTCACTGCATTTAAGTTTTGAATGATCCAAGTTTTAATTATATTTATATTTTTAGCTTAAGGCTATGAATAAAGAATTAATATGTATAACTTTAATAATATCAAGATATATGGAGTTTCCTTAAATAATAATTTATAATTTTGTATAAAATTAAAACGCTTCAATTTTTGCGAAAAAGACATTAATGATTATGGTAGCGATTCTTTATAGTCCACCTAAAATATCTTCACTAAAATTTCCTAAACGAGATTAGAAAACACGCCTTATTCGGTAATCAAAGGGAACAGTTTATCACTCTCAATTTATCATCAATATAAATAACAATTATGTTAAAATCTGGATTTTTATAGTAGGACAAAGCTACGGAGCACTTTTCATACGAAGAGTAATTTTATCCACAGCTGTCACTTTATATATATATAAATAATAATTATGTAAAAATCTAGATTTTAACACAATTGTTATTTATATTGATGATAGAGTAAGAGGGATAAGTTGTTCCCTAATATTTCCGAAGAAGGCCTGTTTTCTAATCTCGTTTAGGAAATTTGAGTGAAGATATTTATTTATCGTAATATTATTATAGGTATGTATATTAATTCTTTATTAATAGTCTTAAATTAAAAATATAAATCAGATTAAAACTCAAATCATTAAAAACTTTAATGTATTGAGCTCTTTGTATAACTTAAAATTAATCTTAGCTTTGGTTTCATATGTAAATCTTTCCCAGCAATTCATTTAATAATTACATTGAAATTAAATTCTATCGATTGAATTAAATTTAATCTTTAGATATAAAATAATTGCTCTTTGCATAATCTACAAAATTAATTTTACAGAGCATTTAGTAAATCATTTGCTAAAAAATATCAAGCATTCATATTTCGATAGCAAACAAAAACAGGAAAACTTAAGCTTTGACGGTTAGACAATTGATTTTATTTGAGATTAAATATAAAGTTTCAGTTTAAATATGTTTTTTTAAACAATTTAATTTAAAATGAATCTTATTTAAATAATTTAAAATTATTCTTATTTAAATCACTTCACTTATAGCAATTTCAAACAGATTCAAGTAACTATTTAATTAATGTATTCATTTAAACAAAAGCTGAATTTTGCTTGGTAACATTTTTATCAAATATAAGTCTTAAATTTGTTTACCATATTTGTCATAGTAGGTTATACAATAACATATTTACAAAATTAACAAATTAAATTACACCCTTTTTGACTTCTTGATGGAACACACTTTTTGAAATGCCAATTTTCATTTCTTAACAAAATAGTAGGCCAAATGTTTTAGTAAGTCAATTACAATAACTTAGATAATTATTTTTAGTAGACCAAAATTTAATTTTATAGCAACTTTAAAGTATCCCTCAACAATACATTTACTTATCTAAGGGGTTTGTTATGTATTACACTTTCTATTACCTCAGGCATAACAGAGATATGTCAAAACACTAGCTTAAATCATGTTTGGTACGTAACTGGAAAACAAAGAAGACCCGGAAAAGTCGAGAAATTGAGTGTGACAGGGAAGAGTGAAAAATAAGCCGAGTTATTTTAAAAATTCTCAAAAATTTTCAGATATATTCTTAAATACGAGGTGTAATAGATTAGTAGATTAATTATATTGTCTCTACTTAATGCGATTTTTCAAAGAACGTTTTAGTATAACTTCTTTCAAACTTCTAATTGAAATGTAGAGGAAATATTGAGATCTTTATTTGTCGCTTTGCATTTAAAATATTGGGGAACTAATATTTTTTTGCAAACCACAGGAATTTAAAAACATTTAAATTTCATACACACTTCTTTAATGCTTAACATTATTAAAATTATTACATAATTACCAATTAATACAAAACTTCTTAAATTAATCATGTATTCAAATTTGACGCCTGTCATTGAATATATGTGCAAGCGTGGACGTTAATAATATGAAGCAATCATCAAAGACGAAATTGATAAATTGACATGACTTGTTTTCTTTCGTCCAATCTTAGGTGAGCCAAGATTTAACAAACTATAATAATGAAAGTAACTAACATAAGTGAGTATTACTTTTAAGAAAACGCAAAATTACAGAGTTTTATCATTAATTAACGTTATAAATTAAAAAAATTCGTAGGTCATTTCTTAAGTTCTATATGATATCGGTACAGTGCAAACTGGATCGGACATATCCTTAGGAGTAGCTGCTTTCTTCATGATGTCATTAAAGGAAAGGTGGAAAGGCATTGGGGGTCTTAGTTCACTGACAAAAGGAACGGATGGATTTGTCGTAAAACAGTTTTCTTGGCTGTAGGACCTTTGGCACATTCCTCTCGAAGAAACCCGCTTAGACCAATCTAGACAGGATGCGTTTGGTGCAATCTTAGTAAGTACATTTGGGAGATAGAGGGTATTTGAGTCCAACCGAGATAGGACGTATGGACCAAGGAGAAAGATAATTCTCCCTTTCGTTTATGTAGACCTAGTTGAACATAATATAAACCAACTTAACCCAATTATCAGGCGATTCTTTTTCAGTTTTTCAAAACTAATTTAATCTATCAGACAATTTAAAGGCGAGTTAAAAGTAAACAAACACACAAGGTAGGATTAACAGGTGTTTTAACAACTATGCCAAATGACCTATCAACAACCTGGTCCAAACAACCCGTGTATTTCTGCTAAAATATTCTTAGATTGCATCAAAACTCGCTCAATCTTACTTTCTAACACTCTTCCTCCTTATTCTATCCACTGTGTCATACTAACCATCCGGGCTATCCACGTTTAATTACGCTAATGGGGACAAGATGAGGAAGGAATAATTTTAAAATTAATTTACCTGCCTTTGCTGGATTAACCAGTTAGGACATAACCAACTTCATACACATTGCAGGGATTCCATCCTCGACCTACAGTTCACCAGGAAACTAGACAAGACTACCCTGGCATTTGGTTCATGTCATAGATCAAGCAAGTTTTTTCATGTTGATATTTGTAACTGTCAGTATCTGAATCACTTAGCTAAAATTATTTGATTCGCTCACTTGTGGTGGTAAATGCACTTGGTAGAAGTGAGAAAGGTTTTTTTTTTCAATTTATTTTTAGCCCCAAGCCAATACCAACGGTTCCTTGGCCTGTCTTTGAAGAAACGCCCTTGGAGAAAACAGGAGAAGACGCTCTGACAAAGTGACGGAGTGTGACGCCGGAAGCTGCCAGAGGATCCTCTTCTAATTATCGACCACCTGGGGCTTGAGGCAAGGCTTTGTTGGAAGGTCAGAGGGTAGACAAGACCTCTCACTCACTCTCCTCCCCCCCCCACCATTTCTATTCCTCTTTCATTCTTGTCTACTAGAGAAAAATAACCATTCTTGGTTCTGTAAGAGCAAAGAGAGTTGAGCCATTAATTCAAATAAAACATTAATTTTAAAATTTAGCTTTGAGCTTTGAGAACGTGTGAAACGAAGCCGTAAGTTTTTTAAGCTATTCCGTAAATCACTCTTTACTACCCGTACATATTTCTAATATTAGCGTAGAAATTGGGAAGGTAGGTGTTAAAACCCAATGTATCTGAGGTATCACAGAGGGAAATCCTTTTTTGGATAAGCTACCTCACTGTACTCAATATGGATCCCAACCACAACTTCCATCACCAGTAATTAAGTATAGTGTGTACTTGACGCCTTATACCGTGTAAACATTGATACGACTTTAAACCTTGATAGTATCAAGAGATATGTTACACCAACGCCTACTTAGTAGATTTAGAGCCATCGTGGAAAAATTAATAAAGACATCTCGTAGTCAATTTGAGTATAAAAATGAAAATGTTATACGTATTGGCCCTTAAATCTTGAATTACACTTTCGCTAAGAATTTAAAGCTTAGCCTGCTAGCGTGGCGCTATATTCAGCCACTAAAAGAAATGTAGTTGACCCATAATTCCTTGCAACACAAACTTGAAACAACTTGCTAAAAATATATTTAATGTCCATGTGGATATTCAGATCTCTTGGATTACAACTGTCATGGGACTAGATTTGATGATTGATGAAACAAACACTAAATGAAAATGACACATAAATTTTACTAAACAAACTATTTAAAATTATTTCTCGATAGTAGATGCAGCTCGCCTCTTGTATTACACTTTATAGGCGCGTGCGCACTGATTGATTCAGTAGGTCTTTAAATGTGATCGGGTATTTCACGCAGATTTTATGAAGAAGTGCGGCCAACGCTTAAGGGGTCTCTCGACCTACTCAGTTTGCGCTAATTTCTTGTGATTCGCTTAGAGCTTGTCATTTGACAACATTTCAGTTTTGCTCTTGGATTTAGGAGAAAATTGAATCTAGTGATGGGCATAATCAAATGATTTTAAGAATCGAATAATGTTTCGATTCTTTGAAAAATAATCGAATGATTCGAAAGAATCATTCGAATGATTTTGAGAAGCAGTAAAGAGTAGGTAATATTCGGATGTTTACTACTTCTAACTAAAGGTAGTTAGCTACTAGTTGCTAGTTTTTCTTTGTGCTACTATTCTCTTCACCCTGCTGTCGGATCTCCCAAAACGCATTTCTTTGCGTTTGCAGCTTATCAACACTTTTCTATTACTGTATTTAGTTCCTTGTGCCAGTGTCAAAGACCAAAGTACAGTCACAACAAAATAGACCTACTATACAGTGAATGCATTAGTCACATTAGTACCTCGTAATTAATATAAATACTTTTGCTTACAATTAATAATAAAATAAAGAACATACGTTTCCCTTTGTGTTATAAAGAGTCTAAATAATTGTCTCTTTAATATTTCATAAACATAACAAAAATATATAATCTTACAATCCTATTTATGTATCTGGTAAGTGATAAAATATTTTCGATTTGAATAACTAAATCAATTATATGCCTCCTGAAAGATTCAATTAGATTCAAACACACAATTAATACTGGACAAACGACGACGTAAGTTTGCTGGATAATTATATTTTGTGTTATAAGAATGTAAAATTATTTCAGTAAATACAATTATAATACAATCTAAATATTACGGCCGGACAATGTTTTATTAAATACATACAAATTATATACTTCTCTACTTGATAATTTTAAGTCAACGTTAAAAAAAAGTTATCTCTCAAACCGTTCGTGCTATATGCGTTTAGTTAGTTAGGAAGGTAACATTTAAAGCAAATGAAAAAGAACAATCTACGTAGTAATGTTGCAAAATAATCGAATCATTTTGTAATTTTTATTCGAATTATTTTTGGCTGATATTCGATTGTAAACTGTACAACCACTTAAACTTTGTATTAAATTAACCTTAGAATTAATCGAAAGCTTAAGGTCGATTATTTTGTAACAATGGGGACTATTTATTGAAAATGAACCTAATTGAAATAAAGACCTGTATAGAGATAGACTGAAAACATTCATAATCATAATGTCGATTTTCCTCAGCACTTCTGAAAAGGGAGTGGAAAGAGAATGAATCGGCCAGCTCGCGTCAAGTAAGCGACTGTTTTCATTCGAATGATTTTTTAAAGAATCGAATGAGTCGATTATTCAGAATAGTCGAATGAATCGATTCTATTTATCCAATTCTGCTCACCACTAATTGAATTCACAGTGATTCGTATTAAAATATAAGCCAATGCACTGGATATTTATTCGCTCATAGTAAGACAAATAGGTTTTCTTTTGACGTCACCAATCGTAGCTACATTTCTGATTGAACATTTTAGAATAATGTCGTTGCCTACTTAGAGATTTCAAATCTATTTTGCAAGGCGGGCTGCATATTAAATTGATACATCTAAGCAGTTTAAGAACTATCACACTTAAGACACCCATGTATGATATAGAAAAAGAGGGAAAAGAATCAGCAGTTCCCCCTGCGAGGTTTCTTGTTTATCTACTGATAACACTCACCCTCTTCATATGACGAGTTTACACAATCAGTAAACTATTTTCGCCGTGAAATCATTGACTTGCATTTTAAAATTACCTCTTTTGATTTCATATTATTGATATACATGTGCTTCCATGGACTTTTTTAATCTACATCCTGTCAGGAAGACTTCTACAGGCCATTTTCGGGATCAAACCAAAACCAGTTGTAGATAATTTATAAAAATATTTTTTACCAAAAAAGCAATTTCAAGATAAAAATAATAGTTTTGTGATACTGTAGGATTAATATAAAGATTATTTGAGAATTTATAATATTGTTTCAACGTCATATATCTTTAAAAACCAACGAATAAAATGTAAATTCATTAAGGTGGGATGGAAGGGGACGCAAGAAAAGGCCAGTTTTTTCGCAGTTTTTATGGCAAAACTTCTTTTGGCTAAAATAAATAATGTATTGCTCCAGTACAAAAATAGAATTTAAAATTTCTTCGCGTGTTTAAATCAACATTTCCCGAATATCCATCATGATCATAGTGGCATTAGATGATACTTTTTTAATTGAAAAGAAACAGTCATTAAATTTCAGGACACCCTTGATATATATCTATTCAATAAATTTTAAGGTCATCATATGAAGAAAATTAAATTCTATGTTTGTAATGAAGCAACATTTAATTTATATTTGACAAAAAAAAATTGTTCAGCCCTAAAAACCTCAAGAACAATGGATTTTCCTCTCATCCCCTTACATCCCTACTTAACATGGGAAATAATATCTTGACCTGCTATGACGTCACAGATATGCAACGTCCTTAACAATAAAAGCTTCCCTGCCAACTTAGCCAGCTTACGTGAAATATTGGATGTCATTTGGTTTCTTTACCAACTAACACGAGCTCAAATGTCAATATGTTGACGTGACCTCTGCTAAAAAGAAGTGACATTTCCCTGTCTGTTCTTACCCAACCCAACCACCCTTGACTTGTCTCTGACAGCTAATGATGACGCATGGACATAATATTTAAGGCCGAAACCTTAATTCAGTTGATAGCACGTAAGCTTACTTAGCCCTGTGTGTCGGGTTCATAAAATGGAACACCTGAAAAGCTTATTATAGATGAAATAGGGGCTTCCATATTAACATTTAACTGTTTGAGTATTAGGTATGCATGCGTTTGCTCTAGAGTTAAGTTAGTTTGTAGCTGGTGCGTTAAAATCATTAGTCGACTAATAAAATGCATTTATACTTCTACTAATTAAAATAAACGTACATGTATCAGTGGTTACATGGGTTAGGGTGTCACTCTCGCAAAAGCTTGAATTGCTGTTGATATTGGGAGGTTCGAGTCCCAATTTTATGTAGGCCTACTGATTTTGCTGTCCGAGCACTTTCAATATTTTTCTCTTAAGGAAATTTTCCCAACTTTCACCAAGGGTTGGTAAATTAGGCTTAAATTAAACAGGCCAGGTTTGAGCTCCCTTAAACTAGCCACCACATTCGAAAACGCTTAAAATTACGTTAATAATGTTGTGTTGAATACCAAAATATACACTATATTATTCTCATCCTTATACTAACCAAAACTGGATATTTAACTCAAAAACAATAATCTTCCTTGTGTGTATGGAATCATTATAAAATTAATATAATATTTTTTTTCCTAGTGTAAAATATAATATGTTGTCAAAATGTTAATCGCTACAAACATAGCTATAGCCCTAATGATCACTTTATATCTACGTGTCATTATACCCCAATAATAATCTTAATAAACAGGCTTACCTGCTTTAATAAAACTATCAGAATATTTGTGACACAAATATTTCAAACACAATTGCTGACACTAGCATTTTTTGTGGGATATAAATCCATAATAAGTATTTGTGTATAAACTTTTTTTAGAGGGGTTGGGAAAGATTTTATACATTCTTTTCCAATATCTATTCTTTACGGTTTACTATGGAAGCGGATACCAAACTTATGAAAGTCATATAGCCTAAGGTAATTCTTGAATAAGTAACGTTCTCCTGCTACCCATTCTTGCTGAATATGATATTCTTACATGGAAGAAAATAAAACAAAAGTAGGACTTGAAAGAACGAAAAAGTAGAGATAAATAGAAGAAAAACAACAAAAAGATATTAAAAAGTGCGCTTAGAAAGTAAGGAAGTATTTTCTTTTTCAAACGTTTTATTATTATTGTTGGGGGTCTCTCTCGTTTTATAAACAGAGAGTTCCATCTGCACTCGACATACAGCTAGCTTAACCTAAGAGAGCACAACTAATACTGGAAGCGCACACCAGTGGTCATGTGGTTTGAGGCGCCAAACTCCCAACTGACCATACTATCGATGACTGGAAGTTCTAAGTGCATGGTGAATTTTGTATGGTTTTCAATACACAATTTATCGTTGGGAATTTTCCATCTTCTCTCTATGATAATTCTGATGAACTTTTTCCATAGCTGCCCTCCTAATACCTAGCCCACAAATGAAGCCGATAGATAAGACATGTGTTAAGACGCACGTATTAAAATACTAAAATAAATACATAAGAATATTCAACAATAATTTTACACCTCCTATTCGGTATTCCTTATCTTTAAGGACATTATAAAGTATATGAACTTTCTTTTCACTGCGTCTCCCTATCCTTTTGGGTTCTACGCCTAGTATATATAAATTAAATTACGCTATTGTGTTACGGAGGAGGAAGGTTAAATTTAGAGAAATATTAACCAATATTATGTACAAGATTAACAAACAGCTTCTTAATTTTATTCTATACGTTCTTTTTTAAATGTTGCACTATATTAAAATACTAACTTTTTTTTTCTACACCGCGTTTTTCTACCTGTTCTGATTATAGATATTATTTAATATTTTAAGGAAGATGATATATTTTTAACACGTTTATCTGCCCGTTTGGGCTACAGGCCTAAACATAAATTACGCTTTTAGGGAAAAAGGAGAAAGCTTAAATTTCGATGTAAATGTACCAGAATTTCCATGGAATAAGCTCACACACTCTACCAAGATTTTAACCTCAATCTCTCCATCATCGTATGTCCATTTTTGTATGTTTGTGTGATTCCTTAGACCATACGATCATCGAAGTGGGTGAGGTAATGAGTTTTAGCTAGGAGTTTTTCTCAGAAATAAAACAAAATACAACAGTTTTTATCTTTATGATTTAAATTATTAATATTATCATTAGTCTCTTTTTGATGCGGAATAATTGATCTTCGGAGGTGGTGGTTTCTCGTTTCAAAAGGATGCAAATCCATCCAAACTGGTGTTCGAACCATTCTCTCTTAGAAAGTGTTGGTCACTCCTTGAAGCTCTCAAACATTACCATGGTCAATAAAGATTTTATATTTTTTTCTAATTTTTTAAATGTGAATAGTAAAAAATTTATGTTGTACTAATTTTATATGTAACATATTTACAAAAACATAAAATATTAATAAATCTCTTTTCACCAATAACATTTTGAGCATTTTGAGATTACATTAATAAAACTGCCAAAATAAAAACAATAAAAACGTGCTAATAAGAAATTCGTCAACAAATTTATTTTTATCAGACTCTCGAAGAGTATCAAAGGTTAATTTTGTTTACTACATTTCTGTTATATCGTTCAATGGAAAGATACGAAAGTTAAATCATGAATAGGATGTAAAAATATTAAAATGTATGAATATTAAAGATAAAGTTTTTTCTTTACATAGTCTTGGAACTAAGATTTAAAATGGGCATCTTAAACACAAAAGTCTTTTGAAATAACGTACTTTTTCTGCGTTCTAAATAATTTTTTGTCCTTCATTGCCTAATGTGCAGTACAGTAAAAGACGTAAAATTAAAGAACACTTCTTTTAATGTGTTTTTACCATTCTGGTGGCTAGAAATTCATTGCTAGCGCATTTTTAAATAGGCCCTTTTTACTTTATGAGGCTTATTATTTTTACTATTATTTATAAAATAAAGAACCTAATGTATATAAAAATACCTCAGTAGCATTTTGTAACACCCAATGTATTATAGCAAAGAAAATTATAATATAACGTATTAAAAAAAATTACTATAAATGATTGTCCACTCTGATTTCAAGTTTGTATATTACTAAAGTAAAAATTAATGGTTCATTAAAATTTCGCATTAATTTCTTTAGAATAAAAACGCAATTAATTATTTGACAACTTTATTTTGACTCTGAGTGTACACATATGAAATATTTAATAATGTCGACATTAAAATAGATTGTTCGTGCAAGCTCCTTTACGTCTGCGCGACTACTATTGGTGCTACGATAAAATTGGCATAGATAAAGGATAGTAAAAATCTTGTGATTCCAAGTATTCACAAATACTTATAGACAGCGCTAATTTGCAATCAAAACTTTCTTCCAAACACAATTAACATACATTAGGTTTAGATGTATTATTAATTTTCTATTCTTACTATTGTCACAGGTAGTCTAATGGCTAAAACTCAGGACGATGACCTTTATAAATCCTTTTTCTCTTTAATCCGGATGGCCTATACTTAGGTAGATTTTGTCTAATAATATCAGTGGCATTTAAGATCCTATTGAAATGAAATAAGTGAGCTTCCTTAAAATGATCCTTTTTCATCTTGCTCTTTTAGATTACTCATATATTAATGGTTGAGGATAGCCAGTATTAGCGATGGATCTAAAAATAACCGAAATATTTAGGTGAAGTTTTTTCCCTAACTCTTCCTTATCAATTACAATCCCATAGATTAAAATTTAAAATGATCTGGCTCACGCGTAAAAGCTTAGCTTGTAAAAAGGTTGGAGTTTGAGTCCTGACTGTGTATTGAGATGCTTTTTTTACTTAAATATTTTCCCATTCTCTTTACACTAAATTTGGATACAATTCATCAAGATTCTACCATCCTCACTACCACCTCTTTACCTTAAATATTCGTGTGGCATGGAAGGTTGGAAAGACAAGGATCACGTAAAATCAAAATCAGAAATCAAATTGATATATTTAGATCTGCGTCAGCGTGTTTCATTATTACCAAACAATATGCTTTTCATCTCGTGTTTCGATAGAATTGGCATAAGATACTTTCACCCAATGTGTCCTCCAATAGTCACGCTAGCAAAGAAATTGTATACATCTCTTAAATGGTATTCCCAATGCCTTATTAAATGCTGTAAATCATTAATAGAAATCATGTAAGCATCAGAATATACAGGTAAAATGAAATAAACTAACACGCTGGTTTAATAATACATAGTATTGCCCATATCAAAGACTTGAAAGCAAGGTTTATAAAGTCCGATACACACAGAAAGCTAAACTAAGTTGTGCTGTCCTCTGATAAGACTTTGTCACTTTGGTTTCACACTCGTTGCTAGGCTAAGCTAAGCCATGATCCCTCTTTTAACTCATGATCCCTCTTTTAACTTCCGAATTCAGTGTTATTTCTTTCTGGTCTGCTCCTGTGAAGTTTAGTTATGATAGTGTTCTCAAAAATGTCTTTTTTTAAGTTCAGATGATAGTACTGAGGAGGAAAAGATGCTGATGTTAGCTGCTCTAAGCAACTGTTTTGAAAGATGAAGAAAATTTAGGAGGTGGGTGTTTGACTTGTTCAATTAGCTCTTCCATTTTAACATAAACACATGTATTAAATATAAAGACTAAATATAATATTACTTAAATACACGAGAAACAAACTGAAAACAAAACTTCAACAGCTCTTTAGTTATTTTAACCAAACCAGCATTGCGTATGTTCAACACGGAGCCCAAGTTGCTTTATGCTAATGCGCAATGTAAGATGGCTCAAGATGGGAGATAGAAAAATTGCACGGCCAGCATCTGAAAAAAAACATAACGTGGCGTAGAAAGGTATAGCTTAGCTTAACTTAGCTTTCTGTGTGAACCAACACATTTAAAAACATGGTCCGATATTTTTCTAAAGAGCTAGCAGAGCAAATCTTAACTTAGCTTAGCGTTCTGTGTGAATCGGCCTTAAAGGCCCCCAATATATTTAAAGTTGTTAGCGGTCGCTTTTGTGGTGTTGGTGGGGAAACTCTTATGCAACTCTATAGAATCTTGGTAAGATCGAAGCTAGACTATAGCAGTTTTGTGTACAATTTTAATAGATCGTCAGCGATAAAGATGTTTGATAGTGTACATCATGCAGGCACCCAACTGGCTACTGGTGCTTTTCGTACCAATCCAGTAGTAGGCATCTGTGCTGAAGCCACCTCTTTCCATTCGAAGGTCCTATCTTTTGGCATCGTACGTGTCTTAAACTTCCCTTTTTGCCAAAGTACGTATCCTACCGTCCTGTGTTCTATCCTATCAACCGTGGCTTGTATAAAACCAAATGGCGTATGGTACAAGGCTGGTTGGAGTTAGGATGTTATTTGTCTTCGACGCGTGTAAGATGATAATCACAAAGACTATCTCTGTTTTTTCAGGTCAAGTTACTCCCTGAAATATACGGGTGCCTCAATGTCATCTTGATCTTTCCAAGTTATCTAAGCCGACAACACTGCACATAGTCTATAAGAGAGACTTTAATGAGCTCCTCTCCACTCTCGTTCAAGGATTTCAGCGCATTTACATGGATGGTTCGAAATCTGGGGCCTCCGTGGGTTGCACCTTTGTTGTGTAAGGAAACATTTTTAAATTTGGTTTACCTGGTGAATTCAGTATTTTTATGGTGGAACTACTATACGCTACTTTAAATCTTTGTGTTTTATATACTGTTATTGTCACCATTCTGTTATTATCTGCACTGAGTCCGTAAGTTATCAGTTGGCATTGTCCACTCGGTACTCCTGGAATCCCCTCGTGCAGATGTTTCAAGAGAAAATTAAAAAAATTGATCGATTAATAATCTGGGTCACCTTCTGCTGGATTCCTTATTACGTTGGTCTTTCAGGAAATGAACTGGCGGACCAGTCAGCCAAGGATACAGTTTAGCTCCCTCCTGAGGCTGGTTTGGGTGTCATGTTTTATATCTTAAGTGTTTTGTTCGGTGTGGAGTATTACACACCTGGCACGAGCAAGGAAGTTTTACCCCTTCTCAGAAAAAGCTGCGGTCCATCAGGGATAGTGTGTCACGATGGCCCTCTTCTATATGAAAGTCTAGAAGAGAGGAGGTCACCGTGACAAGACTCCGCGCCGGACATACTTCACTGACCCATGGGATTTATTGAGAGGGGATCCACCCCCAGTGTATGAGCTTTGCGATGCTCTCCATAATGTATATCACAGTTTTGTGAAGTGTCACAAATATGCCCCTATTCACCTGCATCTTGATTTTAAAGGTGAACTTTGGTTTGTATTACGTGACAGCACGGATGTAGTCATACGAAGTGTCTCAAATGGGTATTAGCTCATATTGAGATTTATTCCTTTTACATTTGTATATGGTTTTTTTTATCATGTGTTTTCACATAATTATTCCGACAGGTGAATTATTTGTTATAATTCTCCCCTATGAGGATTTTAAAATGTTTTAATATCGTTTAAGGTCCTAATGACCTCATCATGTCAAAGGGCCTCTAATATTTAGTAGTAATAATAATAATAATAGTAATAATAAAGAACACATATTAACCACTTAACTGTACATAAGTGTTCTTTATTTATAAACATAATTAGTATTTCTCAATAGTGGAACTTTACAATTGTATTACTAGTCCCTGCGATGTTTTCCGACGGCTGTAGGAAAAATGATGAATAATTTTGAAATCGTATGTATAAATAATAGTTCTATGAACTATATACCTCACTTTCTCTATTGAAAAATGTTAATACATCAGATTAATAATTAATTATACTGACGTTACTAGAGTCTTAATATTTCTCTTTGGATTTATAGTAGATATTTTTACTATGTGATTCCCGTGGTTTAAGAAGTCAATCTCACAAAAAATGTCAAAATTCCAAAATATAAATCATAAGTACTCAATTGATTTCTTAGAATTATAAACTTAAATAACTTGAGATGATCTATTAAAGAAAAATCTTTTTTAACACCCGTCATATTTAGACGGACAATCAGATTGAAAGAAAATGCCCATGCATCGTATGGCCTAGGCTAAAAAATTAACCCCGCCAAATTACGTTAAAACTGGTTCATATATTTGACCGTTATTGGGTAGAAAAATCTAGACCAAATATGAAATTCCAAATAGTTTATTTAAAACAGATCCTCGATACGCTCTAGTAATTATTATAACTGTTCTCAGATGCTTTTAACTAAAAATAATAAAATAAATTACTAGACAATTGGCTACTCTAATATCAAACTTATCGCACACTACCTGCTTTCTCTCAAGTAAAAATATAATCTTTGACATAAATTTGATTAGATACATTAATATAATAGGCGATTATACAAAGTCATATCTCCTCTAAAGTTCTCGAAAATAATCAAAGACTGTGTACATTATGTGTTGAAACATTATTTTATTGGGATTGTGGGTCAAATACCATTAGGTTATTTTTCCTTGCTCTATGATCTTGTTGCCTTGCGTTTACTGCTCTCCTCGTTATAAACGCCGAGAAATAGAGATAAAAATAGCGTACACAATCATTTAATATTTAAACCACTTGAAAAAGAAAGAAAAAAAGATTTATTTGTGTATTCATCCGAACTCCGAGTAGAATAATTTATAATGACTCGCTTCGGTTGTCGAATAGTCTAAGGCATCTCACTCACAACAGACTGGACTACTGAGAGTGAGGAGATTGGTGCTCAAATCCCTGTCGGGTGTACTTAAATTAGTTTTTCTAAATATTTTGCCATTCTTTCTCCATTAAAGCATAACCTAAACTAGTAGTGAGAGGTTTTGAAATATGTTTTAGTACATTATATTGACTCCTTTTAACCCTTTAATGTCATGTTTATTTTTGTGCTTCGAGTCTAACTTCCCGTCTGGAATATCCAAACATTAATAGTATAAAAATGAGAAAAATAGAATTTAGAGGAATACCATAGCTACATACTTCGTCTCCGTCATTCTTTTGGTTTATTTCTTTTTCCATCCTCATGAAATGACCATACAATCTCAGCCTTGCTTCATATACTATATCATGTACTCCATGTACCCCCAATATTTCCAGGATAACTTAATTTCTAATCCTATTTATCCTCGTGACAGCTAACGTGCCACTCACAAATCTCATTCCCATGTCCTCGCCTTTCCTACTCTTTTTTTATATTTAATCTCTATGTTCATGGTTATATGGGACTATGCGTACACATTACGCCCTATATAGCCCTTATATTATCCATAGCAGGTCTCTTACACCCCTAAGGAGCAATTCCCCCTGCTGCCCTCTTCTAATCATTGTTTGGTGAATGTATAATTGAAAGTATGATTAATAACTTTTAGGAGATTCTGGTAAGGCTTCTTCTGTGGTGATACAAACATGAAATGACCTGCAGCAGTTAACAAATGGTTCTAAAACGTGAGTTTTGCAATATACTAAGTTTGTGTGGATGAGAAATTTGAGGTTTGAAATTTGGCAAGGCACACTTGAAGTGACCTCCCACATGTATACTGGATATCATCTCTAAGGGAACTGCATGGTTACTAACAGCGTTGTCATTCTCTCGTTTTCGTGTGTTCAATTTACTCTCAAATGTAAGATAAGTCTCGCAACGCTGGTTTGTCGAGGTTTCCAATAACTCCTTCTTACCACAGCCTACCACCTTTAGACGTAACTGAAAGCGAGGAACCCACCTCGGTGGCGTAGTTAACTAACGCACTAGTTTAGTGTTGAGCTAGACTACCGAGGACGGGGAGCTTGAGGTTCGAATCTTTGTCGGGTGAATTGGGGGGCTTATCCTAAATGGTTTTTCACTTTAAATCCACGAAGATGCGGTTTCACTTTCTCTATATTCAACCTTCCCTATTTCTAACCCATTAGTGTAATTATTACTTAAGGGTATAACCGGAACGGGTAGTTGGACGTGGTGCTAATTAATATGAAAGCAAGGAGATTTGGCCAAAGTTGACATTGAGAGAGCGAAANAGTGTGTTTTCTTCCACATAATTGCGGGTAGATTACCTCAAAAGTACTTTTTTCTTTATCCCTTACCCATTAGAGTAAGAGTATTATTTGCTAATAACCTATAAATTCGGTGATAACAAATATACAAGATCCTATAAATAGCTTATTTAATATAAGTAGTTGAATTTGTCATGACCGAAAGAACTAAACTGCCAGTATCGCTTTTATCAATGACATTGATTCGAATCCCAGCTCGAGGGATGATTTGTGATAATTGTAGATATGTTTTATTTAATTATGAAGATTTAGGTATATATAAAGGATTTAAAAAAGTACCAGTTGATAAACCGGGAAGTTAAAATAGGTTTGGAGTGTTTTTTTATTTTTATTTAATTCTGATGTTTCAATGGAACAGAGTTTAAGCAGCTACATTTTCACACCTGGAAGAATAACAAGATTAAACTAAACTATTGCCCTTAAGATAATTTAAAATGGTATATCAAAAGGAACGTTAAATATAGGCTACCTTTTTTAATTGGGATTGCAGCTAAAAGATTTAAAAAGGGATAAAAACTATATAATCTCTATCCTTTAGTACAAGGGACTTGTTTTACTAACTATTAACTCTTAAGCTGGTCTATGAAAATAATAATACAAAGATGAAAAGTTTAAATATTTTTTATTACATGTAACTTGAAACAAGCCAGTTATTTCTTCATGTTATCACATTCTGATAATTAAAAATAAATGGTTCGGAGCTCCACCCGGAATTTCTCGCTCTATTGTTTAAAAATGGAAATATTTACTCAAAACTCGTAAAATATGTGAATCAAAATAATATACTCTAGCAATTCCAAGAATAAATTTCACTATACTTATGTAAAACGTTTTTTAGTCACGGTTTTAAATTTTATTTTTAAAGAATTAATGTCCTCAACCGATAAAAAAAAGATCAATATTGGGTCCACAAGGGTCAACACTTCGTATTAAAATTTCGACTTCCGGTTAAAAATTTTCGACATTTTATTAGGTGTTTGCACATCTTCATGTCATCGAATTGTTATTAAATTCATAATTTATAAATTTTGACAAATAAAAAGTTTAAATACTGACTATTAAGTCTAAAATGGAGATAGATCTTTGTTGTACAAACATTTCTCCTAAGAGGTTTAAGGAAAAATAACATAAACATTTAGAGAATTACTTATAATTAAATAATCTATGGCAATGGATAATTATTGCGTTAAAACATAAATAGTATCTCTTTACAACTAAAGCTCACGAAGTTGTATTACTATATTTGCCAATATCTCAGCAACTGTTGGATTTATAAAAATATATTTCATATAAAAGTTTTTTTATTTTTAATAGTACTACAATTTTGCAATGATAAGCTATTTATTATCTCAAATAGTTGCGGAGATACGGAAATTTCAGCTACTTTAAAGTACCCTAAAAGTTATTTCATGGTAAAATTAAAATATACAATTTATTTAAAATCTGGATCAACGCCTGGTTACGATATTTAATCAAAATCGTTAAAGCCGATTTAGAGAAAATTGATTTTTTTTCTCTTTTCGCCATTTATTAAACTACTTTTAATTTTAAGTTTAAACAAACACACAGACATACGGCATTGCAAAGATCACTTTTTAGGGTTCGCGGGTGTCATGAGACGTCGACATCCATCATAATTTAAGATTAGTTTTTTTATGGTCGCAATTCTTTACCTTTAGTGTTAGAAAATTTAAAAAATATATATATTTGCGTATAACTTGAAAGCTACTGGTTTTATAAAGAGTATACTTCATTTAAAATAATTGTATTAAAAATAGATCTACATATTTGTAATGATAAGTAATTTAATATCTCAAATAGTTTAGGAGATATTATAAAAAATTATAATTTACATATCAGAATGGAGCCCTTAAAGTGATTTCGCCGAAATATTTAGAAAAGCCATTTTGTTTGAAATATTTATAAATGTTTATAAATGAAATTTAATCAAAATCGTTAGAGCCGATTTTGAGAAAATCAACTTTTTTATAGTTTTGGCCTTCATTTTTAAACTACCCTTAATTTTAGGGTTAGATATCAAATTCCAAAAGCACTTCGGGGAAACCCTATGATAACCCTAGATACCAAATTTTAGCCTGTTCGGTAAAATATTTTAGGCTCTAGTTGGAGCTACAGACAGACAGACAGATAGACGGAAATTCAAAAACAACTTTTTCGGATTCGCGGGGTCATGAAACGTCGAGATTCATCAAAATCTAGAGCTCGATATTTTTGATGATCACAATACGTTCTCTATATGAAAGATAGCGAGAAAGTAAAATACAGATAAACCAAATAAAAAACTTTCTCTCTTATATAATATATTCTTAATTGTATATTTCAATCTAGTTGAAAATTAAATAACCTTAATTGCTTTTTATAGGCCTTTAAAGAAAGGACTATACAGTACAAAAAAACATGAAGTAATACTATTTTTAAACTAAGACTTTTTCCATGCATTAAGATATATTAAGAATAATATTATATCTATTAAAATCATAACATACAGTTATTAATTAACTTCATTTCTACACAAATATAATAGAAAATTTATTTTTTACTTTATTAAATAATTTCCAAAAGCGGGTTCAAATCAAAACAAGTATTTTAGTCTAAACTAGGAAATTAGTTATACAATGAAAACCATTTAATCCAAGCGCAAATAATTTGAGAAGGATATTACTGTATCATAAAGACATAAACAAACAGTAAGTTAATTTAGGAGGAACATAAAATCTTGATTAGAGCATAATAAAGCTTAGTGTGCCTCAAAACCTACTCAGCATACGGTACAAGTTACAGATGATTTATAAAGATTATTTATGTGGCTTAAATCCATATCAGATTCCTGTGTAATTAGGCTTGGACCAAATTTTCTTAATGAATTATAAATATGTTTCACACCACGTTTTACTAACCATTCAGGTTACAATAATTTGTTATGTATGAGTAGGATTGAATTTGGAGGCTATATACCCTCATTTGTGTAGATGGAAAGTAGAAACGCAGTAAATGGAAGCAGAAATGTATATACTCTTCCACACCCTGAATTTATTTGATTAAAATACATACACACCGTTACAAGACATTAAATAAATTAAAAACAAAATTACTCATGAAACGTAGATTTTTATACTGTATTCTGTCAAATATTGTAATCTATAGTGCTAGTTTTAGAAGTAAACTGTCCTTTTAGGTAGCCATTTTCAATCCATAGGCCTTGAATTGATTCTCTGGATTGATCAAGAGATCTTGCATTAATCTAGAACAAAAATTGAGTATATTATTACGATCTAGGACATATTGATTCAACGATTAGAAAAAAATTTGCTTTAATTAGTTTCAAGTATGAACTTTGTATATATATATTTTTGTAAAAACAAAAAACAATCACTGAGCTCATTAAATTGAAGTTTATTTTCCTACAATGCTTAATTTAATCAACTGGTGATAGTCAACTAGTAGGCTATTATAATAGTAAAAATAATTTGTACATGATAAATTAATCCTACATTCGATTATGATTACAAACTGCTTCGATGGCCAAATGGTCTAAAGAACTACTCTCACATTAGAATAGACTGCCGGTGGTTGTAGGATTGAGGCTTGGATCTTGGTCGGGTGTACTGAGAACAGATTTTGATTTTTAAAATAAAAATCCACCCCCGCTTCCTTCTCCACCTAAATGCTGGTAATATTCCTATAATATAACCTTCCTAATCTCTAAAACCATTAGCGTAATTAGTACATAAGCATATAGTCCGAATAGCTAGTAAGATGTTGTGCTAAATAATTTTATTTTTGTCACATTATAAAACAAGCTTAAGTAAAACAAATGGTCAATTAAACCCTTTTATGATTCATTCAAGAGATCTTGCATTAATCTAGAACAAAAATTGAGTATATTATTACGATCTAACACAGATTGATTCAACGATTAGAAAAAAATTTGCTTTAATTAGTTTCAAGTATGAACTTTGTATATATTTTTTGTAAAAAACAATCACTGAGCTCATTAAATTGAAGTTTATTTTCCTACAATGCTTAATTTAATCAACTGGTGATAGTAAACTAGTGAGCTATTATAATAGTAAAAATAATTTGTACATGATAAATTAATCCTACATTCGATTATGATTACAAACTGCTTCGGTGGCCAAATGGTCTAAAGAACTACTCTCACATTAGAATAGACTGCCGGTGGATGTAAGATTGAGGCTTGGGTCTTGGTCGGGTGTACTGAGAACAGATTTTGATTTTTAAAATAAAAATCCACTCCCGCTTCCTTCTCCACCTAAATGCTGGTAATATTCCTATAATATAACCTTCCTTATCTCTAAAACCATTAGCGTAATTAGTACATAGGCATATAGTCCGAATAGCTAGTAAGATGTTGTGCTAAATAACTTTATTTTTATCACATTATAAAACAAGCATAAGTAAAACAAATGGTCAATTAAACCCTTTTATGATTCATATAATGTTTACAAGACTAAATTTTAATTTTAATATATTGCAATAGTAGTTAATTTTTCATGATTGTATTGGCCAGCCATAAAAACACCACATAACCTTAACTACGTACTTACTTACTATATAAATAATTATATATAGCATAATATATTTTAAACTAATTTGTACCCCAGGGTTTCACACTTTGATTTCAAAGTGTTATTATTAATAATAAAAAAACATTTCTTAAATACAAATATTCCTTTATTAACTTTATGGTTTTGTTTCCTTTCGATTTTTTGATACAATCCTTTTGAAATCGTCATATAAATAATATATTTGTGAATCAGATCAAGGCCTTTGAATCGATATTTAATATCAATAATTTTGTAAAGAATCGATTTTTATTGAGATGAATCCAAGATTTAACATCCTTAGTTTGAGGTATACGTTCGCCCAATGTATTGTGTGATCTCTTGCATCAAGCTGTTTTTGTTGTTTGTTTTGAATGGTACGACAACCCTGTTAATAATAAGCTCAAGCTAATGTTTTTATAACAGATTTTTAAGGATATTTTTAAGCGCTTTTGTCCTCTCCCCTAGAAATTACATGAATGATTTTGTTCGTTGTATTTGTACTTTTCCATTTTATTTTTATCACATTTTTAAGAAATTCTAGAGAAATTTTCAATCTAATAAAAGTTTGTTTAAAACTATATATTTTTACTATCTTAATTTAGAACTGAGAGTAATTCCTTTCGATTTTTTGGTACAATCCTTTTGAAATCGTCATATAAATAATATATTTGTGAATCAGATCAAGGCCTTTGAATCGATATTTAATATCAATTAATTGTAAAGAATCGATTTTTACTAAGATTAATCCAAGATATAACATCCTTAGTTTGAGGTATTGTGTGGTCTGTTGCATCGAGCTGATTTTGTTGTTTGTTTTGAATGGTACGACAACCCTGTTCATAATAAGCTCAAGCTAATGTTTTTATAACAGATTTTTAAGGATAATTTTAAGCGCTTTTGTCCTCTCCCCTAGAAATTACATGAATGATTTCGTTCGTTGTATTTGTACTTTTCCATTTTATTTTTATCACATTTTTAAGAAATTCTAGAGATATTTTCAATCTAATAAAAGTTTGTCTAAAATTATATATTTTTATTATCTTAATTTAGATTTGAGAGTAATTTATTTAACTACTATTAAAATACATACAGGTGGAAAATAAGGCGCTAGTCACATATCCCTTGTTCGCCTTTGACAAAGAGGTTGGAATGAAGGTAGTGTGAGTGATGATATTCGGGGAGGCAAAAGGATTGAATTACGGACTACTACTACTACTACCCTTTTCCCCACTTCCCCCCATACCCAGAATGCCCTCTGGTGGATTTCAAGACTTTATTCTTAATTTGTAATGATTCATTGCTTGGCTACTACACTCCCTTCTCTTCTCATTGGAAGAAAGGATACAAGTTGTTTTTTTTCAAAAGGGAAGACTGAAAAGTTGTTTTCAATCGCTTCAAGTTTCTTTTGTTCTTTCTTGTGAGCATACTCTTGAATTATCGATTGAGAGGGGAATAAGGATGTGTGGAGGATAATGAGGCCTTCACCTTACCCCTTTTTTTGTGATCAAGAGGCGTGTTAAACCAACCATGAGACACAAAAAATAAATTGTCCAAACTCTTTTCTTAAATTAGTCGGGAGGATGAAAATAATATGTTGGAAATAATTTAAAGAAATAAGGAAAATTATAGGTTTTGCTATATTTTTTGTTTAATTATGACAGCTTCTTTAATTGAATAAAGGTAAAAAAATACTCACAAAAGATTTTAAATACAGGTTGTAGCTCTATAATTTATTAATTATTTTATTTACACGTTTAAAAAAATAATGGTGGCAATTTCAACAACATCTATAGAAATAAAATTTGACTTATTTACCTAAACATGACTATCTCTTTCTTGTTTTATTATTTATGTTTTAATTACGATTAAACCATTAAATGTAAATACTTTGTTCTCAGTCTCATCTAAGACAGAGTAAAATAAGTTTACGTCTATTTTATTTTTGAATGAAATCATCGTAGGTTAATATTTTTCTCGGGCAGGGCTTAGTGGCTAAGTGAGCTGGGCCGTTTGAATCAAATTTAATCTAATTGTAATTGATCAAGAGTCTAGTGCTCAGATATTGTCCAGATGCACTTACTGGGGGTTTTTCCTGTTAAAGATGGAAATTTCTCTCAAAATTACTCAACTCGTCCTTAGCCCGTATTAAACGGGAAAACATAAACCCAACAATGGTTAAAAAACATAACACATTAATCGAGATAAATTAATCTACAACCTAACCTTAACTTATTTATATCAAATGTAGTATATATTTGATTCCTAAGTAATTTTAATATATTTTTGCCTAAAAACTGATGAAAATATCATCTTTTAGAATTTTCAATATCTATTTTATCCTCATTTTATAATAAGAAAGACATAATTTTTATACAACTTTTTAAATGAGTTTAAAAATTCCCCTCTCCACCTTAATTATTATAATTTTTTAAACTTTAAATTTAAAACCTTAACTAGAGCAGACTAATTTAGGAAGGAAGTGTAGCAAGCCAATAAGAGTGTTTTAGCACTTTTTATAGGAACACTTTTTTGGCTGAAATATATCAAATATTGCTCCAATAGAAACACAGTGTTTAATTTTCTTCACATGGTGATGTCAGCAATTAGTTTCGAATATCTGTCATGTGCACATTTTCATTAAATGAAAATCTTTTAAACGAGTAGAAAAAATTGTAATTAAATTCCAGGACAGCCTTGAGAGCTATTCAGCAAGTGTAGTAAAGAAAGAAATTAATCTCTAAACTTCTACTGGAAAATACTGTATATTTTATTTATCTCGTTCAAGGAATATTTTTGCTATAAAAACTACAAACAATTCTGCTTTTTTCGTATATATTACTTACACTTCCAATCTAAGGGTTAGGCAAGGGGAGAATGTATTATAGAAAAATTGTAGAAGTAGTATTGAAAAACCCCGAATGATAAATCATATGTTGAACACTCCCTCATTGTTCTCGGTTAAGATTCAAACCTCAATATCTTCATCGCAGTGAGTCTTGTTTATTGTGAGACTGGTTGATTACTTAGATTATTCTACCACAGTTGAGTTAACTCCAATATATGACCACCTTAAATGTTAAAAATCTGAGCTAACCTTTTCTAGTTCAAATTGTTGCACCCTCCCTGAGTCCTAATACTACCAACCATAAAAAGTAATAAAAGGGAGAGAATGATCCTAACATACTTGAAGAATGTAAACTATAAAAAAATATAGATTCAACAAAATTAGCAGTTTTATTCATTTAAATGACAATAGTGCAGATGCCAATAAATGGTCTCATTATATCATAATGAGTACAGTTGGAAAATATGCTCGAAGCAAACAACTTTATATCATAAAAGTTACGCAAGTGTTTTAACAAAAGGAAACATGAAATCTATCACAATATTGATAGACCAGTTTATATGAGACAATACCACAGCGTAAATACTTAAATGCGATACAAAATTATTAGGGCCTAATGGGAACCTTGATATTGTTCCAAAGGTTTCGTAATTCACAGAAAACGATATCAATAAAGTAATTTAAATTTGACGACCACACAACAGTGTTTACAAAA